>CM064552.1:41267729-41280229 GCA_032716605.1 Paralithodes platypus | reverse complement strand
GCCTCTGAGATCACTAATTAATTACCTCCAAACGATCATTACCACAGCCTCTGAGATCACTAATTAATTACCTCCAAACGATCATGACCACAGCCTCTGAGATCACTAATTAATTACCTCCAAACGATCATTACCACAGCCTCTGAGATTAATTACCTCCAAACGATCATTACCACAGCCTCTGAGATCACTAATGAATTACCTCCAAACGATCATGACCACAGCCTCTGAGATCACTAATTAATTACCTCCAAACGATCATGACCACAGCCTCTGAGATCACTAATTAATTACCTCCAAACGATCATGACCACAGCCTCTGAGATCACTAATTAATTACCTCCAAACGATCATGACCACAGCCTCTGAGATCACTAATTAATTACCTCCAAACGATCATGACCACAGCCTCTGAGATCACTAATTAATTACCTCCAAACGATCATGACCACAGCCTCTGAGATCACTAATTAATTACCTCCAAACGATCATGACCACAGCCTCTGAGATCACTAATAATTACCTCCAAACGATCATGACCACAGCCTCTGAGATCACTAATTAATTACCTCCAAACGATCATGACCACAGCCTCTGAGATCACTAATTAATTACCTCCAAACGATCATGACCACAGCCTCTGAGATCACTAATTAATTACCTCCAAACGATCATGACCACAGCCTCTGAGATCACTAATTAATTACCTCCAAACGATCATGACCACAGCCTCTGAGATCACTATTAATTACCTCCAAACGATCATTACCACAGCCTCTGAGATCACTAATTAATTACCTCCAAACGATCATTACCACAGCCTCTGAGATCACTAATTAATTACCTCCAAACGATCATGACCACAGCCTCTGAGATCACTAATTAATTACCTCCAAACGATCATGACCACAGCCTCTGAGATCACTAATTAATTACCTCCAAACGATCATTACCACAGCCTCTGAGATCACTAATTAATTACCTCCAAACGATCATGACCACAGCCTCTGAGATCACTAATTAATTACCTCCAAACGATCATGACCACAGCCTCTGAGATCACTAATTAATTACCTCCAAACGATCATTACCACAGCCTCTGAGATCACTAATTAATTACCTCCAAACGATCATGACCACAGCCTCTGAGATCACTAATTAATTACCTCCAAACGATCATTACCACAGCCTCTGAGATCACTAATTAATTACCTCCAAACGATCATGACCACAGCCTCTGAGATCACTAATTAATTACCTCCAAACGATCATGACCACAGCCTCTGAGATCACTAATTAATTACCTCCAAACGATCATTACCACAGCCTCTGAGATCACTAATTAATTACCTCCAAACGATCATTACCACAGCCTCTGAGATCACTAATTAATTACCTCCAAACGATCATTACCACAGCCTCTGAGATCACTAATTAATTACCTCCAAACGATCATGACCACAGCCTCTGAGATCACTAATTAATTACTCCAAACGATCATTACCACAGCCTCTGAGATCACTAATTAATTACCTCCAAACGATCATGACCACAGCCTCTGAGATCACTAATTAATTACCTCCAAACGATCATGACCACAGCCTCTGAGATCACTAATTAATTACCTCCAAACGATCATTACCACAGCCTCTGAGATCACTAATTAATTACCTCCAAACGATCATGACCACAGCCTCTGAGATCACTAATTAATTACCTCCAAACGATCATTACCACAGCCTCTGAGATCACTAATTAATTACCTCCAAACGATCATTACCACAGCCTCTGAGATCACTAATTAATTACCTCCAAACGATCATGACCACAGCCTCTGAGATCACTAATTAATTACCTCCAAACGATCATTACCACAGCCTCTGAGATCACTAATTAATTACCTCCAAACGATCATGACCACAGCCTCTGAGATCACTAATTAATTACCTCCAAACGATCATGACCACAGCCTCTGAGATCACTAATTAATTACCTCCAAACGATCATGACCACAGCCTCTGAGATCACTAATTAATTACCTCCAAACGATCATGACCACAGCCTCTGAGATCACTAATTAATTACCTCCAAACGATCATGACCACAGCCTCTGAGATCACTAATTAATTACCTCCAAACGATCATGACCACAGCCTCTGAGATCACTAATTAATTACCTCCAAACGATCATTACCACAGCCTCTGAGATCACTAATTAATTACCTCCAAACGATCATTACCACAGCCTCTGAGATCACTAATTAATTACCTCCAAACGATCATGACCACAGCCTCTGAGATCACTAATTAATTACCTCCAAACGATCATTACCACAGCCTCTGAGATCACTAATTAATTACCTCCAAACGATCATGACCACAGCCTCTGAGATCACTAATTAATTACCTCCAAACGATCATGACCACAGCCTCTGAGATCACTAATTAATTACCTCCAAACGATCATTACCACAGCCTCTGAGATCACTAATTAATTACCTCCAAACGATCATGACCACAGCCTCTGAGATCACTAATTAATTACCTCCAAACGATCATTACCACAGCCTCTGAGATCACTAATTAATTACCTCCAAACGATCATTACCACAGCCTCTGAGATCACTAATTAATTACCTCCAAACGATCATTACCACAGCCTCTGAGATCACTAATTAATTACCTCCAAACGATCATGACCACAGCCTCTGAGATCACTAATTAATTACCTCCAAACGATCATTACCACAGCCTCTGAGATCACTAATTAATTACCTCCAAACGATCATTACCACAGCCTCTGAGATCACTAATTAATTACCTCCAAACGATCATTACCACAGCCTCTGAGATCACTAATTAATTACCTCCAAACGATCATGACCACAGCCTCTGAGATCACTAATTAATTACCTCCAAACGATCATTACCACAGCCTCTGAGATCACTAATTAATTACCTCCAAACGATCATTACCACAGCCTCTGAGATCACTAATGAATTACCTCCAAACGATCATGACCACAGCCTCTGAGATCACTAATTAATTACCTCCAAACGATCATGACCACAGCCTCTGAGATCACTAATGAATTACCTCCAAACGATCATGACCACAGCCTCTGAGATCACTAATTAATTACCTCCAAACGATCATGACCACAGCCTCTGAGATCACTAATTAATTACCTCCAAACGATCATGACCACAGCCTCTGAGATCAGTAATTAATTACCTCCAAACGATCATGACCACAGCCTCTGAGATCACTAATTAATTACCTCCAAACGATCATGACCACAGCCTCTGAGATCACTAATTAATTACCTCCA
This sequence comes from Paralithodes platypus, assembly GCA_032716605.1. Classification (NCBI taxonomy): domain Eukaryota; kingdom Metazoa; phylum Arthropoda; class Malacostraca; order Decapoda; family Lithodidae; genus Paralithodes; species Paralithodes platypus. Next base: position 41,276,897 of record CM064552.1, on the reverse strand, counting down.
AACGATCATGACCACAGCCTCTGAGATCACTAATTAATTACCTCCAAACGATCATGACCACAGCCTCTGAGATCACTAATTAATTACCTCCAAACGATCATGACCACAGCCTCTGAGATCACTAATTAATTACCTCCAAACGATCATGACCACAGCCTCTGAGATCACTAATTAATTACCTCCAAACGATCATGACCACAGCCTCTGAGATCACTAATTAATTACCTCCAAACGATCATTACCACAGCCTCTGAGATCACTAATTAATTACCTCCAAACGATCATTACCACAGCCTCTGAGATCACTAATTAATTACCTCCAAACGATCATGACCACAGCCTCTGAGATCACTAATTAATTACCTCCAAACGATCATTACCACAGCCTCTGAGATCACTAATTAATTACCTCCAAACGATCATGACCACAGCCTCTGAGATCACTAATTAATTACCTCCAAACGATCATGACCACAGCCTCTGAGATCACTAATTAATTACCTCCAAACGATCATTACCACAGCCTCTGAGATCACTAATTAATTACCTCCAAACGATCATGACCACAGCCTCTGAGATCACTAATTAATTACCTCCAAACGATCATTACCACAGCCTCTGAGATCACTAATTAATTACCTCCAAACGATCATTACCACAGCCTCTGAGATCACTAATTAATTACCTCCAAACGATCATGACCACAGCCTCTGAGATCACTAATTAATTACCTCCAAACGATCATGACCACAGCCTCTGAGATCACTAATTAATTACCTCCAAACGATCATTACCACAGCCTCTGAGATCACTAATTAATTACCTCCAAACGATCATTACCACAGCCTCTGAGATCACTAATTAATTACCTCCAAACGATCATGACCACAGCCTCTGAGATCACTAATTAATTACCTCCAAACGATCATTACCACAGCCTCTGAGATCACTAATTAATTACCTCCAAACGATCATGACCACAGCCTCTGAGATCACTAATTAATTACCTCCAAACGATCATGACCACAGCCTCTGAGATCACTAATTAATTACCTCCAAACGATCATTACCACAGCCTCTGAGATCACTAATTAATTACCTCCAAACGATCATGACCACAGCCTCTGAGATCACTAATTAATTACCTCCAAACGATCATTACCACAGCCTCTGAGATCACTAATTAATTACCTCCAAACGATCATGACCACAGCCTCTGAGATCACTAATTAATTACCTCCAAACGATCATTACCACAGCCTCTGAGATCACTAATTAATTACCTCCAAACGATCATGACCACAGCCTCTGAGATCACTAATTAATTACCTCCAAACGATCATGACCACAGCCTCTGAGATCACTAATTAATTACCTCCAAACGATCATGACCACAGCCTCTGAGATCACTAATTAATTACCTCCAAACGATCATTACCACAGCCTCTGAGATCACTAATTAATTACCTCCAAACGATCATGACCACAGCCTCTGAGATCACTAATTAATTACCTCCAAACGATCATTACCACAGCCTCTGAGATCACTAATTAATTACCTCCAAACGATCATTACCACAGCCTCTGAGATCACTAATTAATTACCTCCAAACGATCATGACCACAGCCTCTGAGATCACTAATTAATTACCTCCAAACGATCATGACCACAGCCTCTGAGATCACTAATTAATTACCTCCAAACGATCATGACCACAGCCTCTGAGATCACTAATTAATTACCTCCAAACGATCATGACCACAGCCTCTGAGATCACTAATTAATTACCTCCAAACGATCATTACCACAGCCTCTGAGATCACTAATTAATTACCTCCAAACGATCATTACCACAGCCTCTGAGATCACTAATTAATTACCTCCAAACGATCATGACCACAGCCTCTGAGATCACTAATTAATTACCTCCAAACGATCATTACCACAGCCTCTGAGATCACTAATTAATTACCTCCAAACGATCATGACCACAGCCTCTGAGATCACTAATTAATTACCTCCAAACGATCATGACCACAGCCTCTGAGATCACTAATTAATTACCTCCAAACGATCATTACCACAGCCTCTGAGATCACTAATTAATTACCTCCAAACGATCATGACCACAGCCTCTGAGATCACTAATTAATTACCTCCAAACGATCATTACCACAGCCTCTGAGATCACTAATTAATTACCTCCAAACGATCATGACCACAGCCTCTGAGATCACTAATTAATTACCTCCAAACGATCATTACCACAGCCTCTGAGATCACTAATTAATTACCTCCAAACGATCATGACCACAGCCTCTGAGATCACTAATTAATTACCTCCAAACGATCATGACCACAGCCTCTGAGATCACTAATTAATTACCTCCAAACGATCATGACCACAGCCTCTGAGATCACTAATTAATTACCTCCAAACGATCATGACCACAGCCTCTGAGATCACTAATTAATTACCTCCAAACGATCATGACCACAGCCTCTGAGATCACTAATTAATTACCTCCAAACGATCATGACCACAGCCTCTGAGATCACTAATTAATTACCTCCAAACGATCATGACCACAGCCTCTGAGATCACTAATTAATTACCTCCAAACGATCATGACCACAGCCTCTGAGATCACTAATTAATTACCTCCAAACGATCATGACCACAGCCTCTGAGATCACTAATTAATTACCTTCAAACGATCATGACCACAGCCTCTGAGATCACTAATTAATTACCTTCAAACGATCATGACCACAGCCTCTGAGATCACTAATTAATTACCTCCAAACGATCATGACCACATGAACATTTACTTCTTTAGCAGTTGATTTATTAAGGGGTGATCTCCACTTGAGGGATTTTTTTCTTGACCCCTTTCTCCCTCATGTTTAGCCCCATTGCTTTTGATATTATAAAACGTTCGCCCCATTAGTTTAGCGATTTTAAGAACTTTCACCCCATATTAAGACCTTTCGTGCCATTCAGGTGTCGATTTTATCCTGGCGAGCGATAGCGAGCCTGTAATTTAAGAGGAACCGGCCTTCGGCCGGGACATTTTTCTACCGAAAAATGTACAAATTTATCTTGAAAGGGACTCAAGGGGGTATAATTTTAAGGTTGATGGAGGTCTAGGGAACAAACTAAATACCTCCCCTTAACCAATAATGGAACAATGGAAAACTCCTATGTCTCTCCACTATAGTAATACTCATAATTAGCAACACATTTCGCTACTAAACCTTCGCAATAGTTGAGTAGTCAATTTGGGACCATGTCAGTCTGCCATCAGCTGGAAATATATTGACTACAGATGGTTTAATATATATATTCATAGAGTGTCATTGGCGCTTTAAGGGGACGTTTTTAGTCTGTTCCCTAGATCTCCGTCAAGCTTAAAATTACACTCCCTAGACCCCCTTTCAAGATAAATGTGTAAATTTTTCGGTAGAAAAATGTCCCGGCCGAAGGCCGGTTCTTCTTAAAATACAGGCTCGCTATCTCTCGCCAGGGAAAAATAGACACCTAAATGGCACGAACGGTCTTAAAATTGACAGAAATGGGGCGAAAGTTCTTAAAATCGCCAAACTAATGGGGCGAACGTCTTATTATCTCAAAAGCAATGGGGCTAAACACGAGGGAGGAAGGGTTCCAGAATTAAGTCCCTCAAGTGGAAATCTCCCCTTAAGCAGAGTATTTCATAACTGACTATCTCTACAATTGTTTACCCCTAAGTACGATGCCGCCTTTTATACGTCGATTCTGGTTATTTCAATGTTATTTAGGACATTTAGGAAAGACCTCGAGCGATCAATGGGGGGTGACCTGATTTTTTTTATTTCTGTCCTTTTCTCTCTTTCTCTGGCTTGTATCCATTCGGCCCCATTCAGCCAACTATTTGAATACGTTTATCCCCATCTAGGTGTCGATTTCTTCCTGGCGAGCGATAGCGAGCCATCATTATATGAAGAAATCCGGCTTCGCCGGAGACAAAATGTACAAATTTAGCCTGCTGTCTAACAAAAATTAAAAAATAAGCTGGCTCGCTACCGCTCACCAGTAAGAAATTGACACCTGGATGGGGATAAACGTCTTAAAACAGTAGGCTGAATGGGGCCAAATGGATACAAACCAGAAAAAAGAGAGAAAAGAAGAGAACAAAGCAGGTCACCCCCCTTAAGTATCCTTTTGACTCGCACAGACTCTTTCTAAGCGTATTTAAACCGTCTTATTATAGCCTGAATGCAATGAAAGATGCGTCACAATATGCTAAAAATCAAAGATGCTTCACAGTATGCTAAAAATCAAAGATGCTTCACAGTATGCTAAAAATCAAAGATGCTTCACAGTATGCTAAAAATCAAAGATGCTTCACAGTATGCTAAAAATCAAAGATGCTTCACAGTATGCTAAAAATCAAAGATGCTTCACAGTATGCTAAAAATCAAAGATGCTTCACAGTATGCTAAAAATCAAAGATGCTTCACAGTATGCTAAAAATCAAAGATGCTTCACAGTATGCTAACAATCAAAGATGCTTCACAGTATGCTAAAAATCAAAGCACATCTCTGTAATGGTTAGAGAGTGTAAGTTCTGTATGTGATATCCTAGGTTCGAATCCGGGGAGAATCACATGCTTTCATTAATTTCTTTTGGGGTGTTATTGGTGTTAAGAACGATGTTAAAAAATCTAGGTAGGGGCACATTCTTGCTCATCAGGTTGAACTCGCTATAGGTACACAATATGGCTACTACTGTAAGAATATAGTAGTGAAGTTCTCCTGACAAATGGCCTCGTTCCGGGAGAGGCAGACTAGAGCAGTTTACCCTTCCCGGCTCTTACGTTAAGGGGGGTGACCTGTTTTTGTTCTGTCCTTTTCTATCTTTCTCTGGCTTGTATCCATTTGGCCCCATTCAGCCTACTGTTTTAAGACGTTTATCCCCATCCAGGTGTCAATTTTTGACTGGTGATCGGTAGCGAGCCAGCATATTTTTTATTTTTGTTTGACAGCAGGCTAAATTTGTACATTTTTCGATAGAAAAATTTCTCCGGCAAAGCCGGATTTCTTCATATAATGCTGGCTCGCTATCGCTCGCCGGGAATAAATCGACACCTTGATGGGGATAAACGTCTTAAGATAGTTGGCTGAATGGGGCCGAATGGATACAAGCCAGAGAAAGAGAGAAAAGGACAGAAATAACAGCCAGCAGGTCACCCCCTTAACGTGTTATCGCCTTGCTGCTCCTACACCATTCTGCATATGCTACCACTAGCTTATGTTTGTATAATTGGGGAATGTACATGTTGCTTAATTATATATGTTTCAGTTTTGTTTTGTATTTGTGTTGATTTGGGCGTATTTGTGTTGATTTGGGCGTATTTGTGTTGATTTGGGCGTATTTGTGTTGATTTGGGCGTATTTGTGTGTGCAGTATGTAGGTGTGTGTGTGTGTGTGTGTGTGTGTGTGTGTGTGTGTGTGAAGGAGCAATATACCCTTCCCGACTTAAATATTTACATATTATGGAGTTGCTGCTACACCATTTTGCACATGTTCTAAGTTTTAGGTCGTCAGTTAACTTTTATAAGTGGAGGATTTACTTATTCATAATTGTGTATGTGTCTGTGTGTGTGTGTGTTTCTGAGTGTGAGTATGTCTGTGTTAACTTGCGCGTGTGTGTGTTTCTAAATATGTACATGTATGTGTTAATTTGTGCATGTGCAGGTATGTGTGTGTGTGTGTGTGTTAACAAATGCCAACTCCCGACAGTTAATTGTCTCCAAAATTCACCATATTAAACAGTACGGTACGATACGGTAATTTATTCAATTTTTCGCACCAAAACCGTTCCGTACCATACATTCAGGAAAATACCATACCGTACTTTTGATTAAAAACCAACCGTACCGTACAGAACCGTACCGTACAGTACCGTACTGCCATCCTTGGTGGCTGGTGTTCACGGCTAGCTTGAGTGCATTATGGCACGTTTCATGCACGCGCTGGCGGCGTTGGCATGTCTGCGCAACTGCGCAACTTGCCGGTTCAGGGACGTAATCTGTTTCCGTCCTTGTTTTATGAACGGCTCAATGGCTGCACATGGACGGGAAGGGCTTCCCATTCCCGCGTTTGCACGCCTCCGGCATGACCCACCCCCGACCAAGTGGACCTCCCGTCGTTTTTATTGCGCTCCTCCCACGTCCTTTGCCCGCCTACTGACGGCGCTGACTATCGATCCTAACAACTTTTTTGGGCACATACAATAAACGCCTTTCCACGTCTTGACATGTCTTTACCATGTCTCCGCTGACCTAACAGGACTTTGCACTAGACTTTGCGAAACATATGGTCATTTGAAAGTCTGGAAGAGTCTGGACGGCAGTGTGACAGGCCCTGAAAGCTGACGAGTCCCATCCACTGTAACCTACTGCAACAAAGCTACTTGTCGGCAAACAATATTAATTATAATTATTGATTCCATAAATTAAGAATTCTAAATTCTTAACCATAAGTGTTAATTTCACCCCTTTCTTTGTGTGTGTGCACTGTACGCTGTCAAATATTATGAGTCCAACGAAAATATGGGAATGGTAATTATTAACATCCTTGTAGATATATACAGTATTTGTAGCAATAAACCCATATAGTGTAAGGATAGAAAGGTAAATCACTATCAATTTACTCAATGATGTCAAATTCCTTTTCTACACGCCTGGCCCTATCGCTAGCCAGGGGATGATGGACGCCTTAAAGGATCGAAACGTCTCATAATCGCTAAACTAATGTGGAAGATCGTCTCAAAATCGTTAAGCTAATTGAGCGAAACGGGTGGCCTCCCTAGGGTAAGATATGGGTAATGCGATGTCACACGAGCGCTTCTTCCGTCAATTTTATAGCTGAACACGTTTTGTCTGGTAATATTTCAGTGCTCTTTCGCGTTCGTAACATTTATCAGCAACTAGACTAAAGGTACAGTCGCGCTAATAAGTGATGCCTCGGCACCAAGTATGTTTTGATCAATAATTGGGATCAGCAATATCTAAGCTTCATTTCTTCATATCGAGTGAAATATACAAACATGATCCTACACTTACCCACCCTATTCAACATCTGACAGACATTAATATAGCACAGAGCAAGCCAAACGTAATGACAGCTGGGACTTGACTTATTAGCGCGACTGTACAGTTGTAGACAGGTGGAGCAGACAGATGTGATGGAGAGATCGGTCCTTATTCGTCCACCAACCAAGTTTACTCAATAGTTCAATCGTAAATGGATGGTTTTACCCCCTGTTAACCCTTTGAGTACCAGCGACGTGTGTTATATTGTATTCAATGGATGGTTTTACCCTCTGTTAACCCTTTGAGTACCAGCGACGTGTGTTATATTGTATTCAATGGATGGTTTTACCCTCTGTTAACCCTTTGAGTACCAGCGACGTGTGTTATATTGTATTCAATGGATGGTTTTACCCTCTGTTAACCCTTTGAGTACCAGCGACGTGTGTTATATTGTACTCAATGGATGGTTTTACCCTCTGTTAACCCTTTGAGTACCAGCGACGTGTGTTATATTGTACTCAATGGATGGTTTTACCCTCTGTTAACCCTTTGAGTACCAGCGACGTGTGTTATATTGTACTCAATGGATGGTTTTACCCTCTGTTAACCCTTTGAGTACCAGCGACGTGTGTTATATTGTACTCAATGGATGGTTTTACCCTCTGTTAACCCTTTGAGTACCAGCGACGTGTGTTATATTGTACTCAATGGATGGTTTTACCCTCTGTTAACCCTTTGAGTACCAGCGACGTGTGTTATATTGTATTCAATGGATGGTTTTACCCTCTGTTAACCCTTTGAGTACCAGCGACGTGTGTTATATTGTATTCAATGGATGGTTTTACCCTCTGTTAACCCTTTGAGTACCAGCGACGTGTGTTATATTGTATTCAATGGATGGTTTTACCCTCTGTTAACCCTTTGAGTACCAGCGACGTGTGTTATATTGTACTCAATGGATGGTTTTACCCTCTGTTAACCCTTTGAGTACCAGCGACGTGTGTTATATTGTATTCAATGGATGGTTTTACCCTCTGTTAACCCTTTGAGTACCAGCGACGTGTGTTATATTGTATTCAATGGATGGTTTTACCCTCTGTTAACCCTTTGAGTACCAGCGACGTGCGTTATATTGTATTCAATGGATGGTTTTACCCTCTGTTAACCCTTTGAGTACCAGCGACGTGTGTTATATTGTATTCAATGGATGGTTTTACCCTCTGTTAACCCTTTGAGTACCAGCGACGTGTGTTATATTGTACTCAATGGATGGTTTTACCCTCTGTTAACCCTTTGAGTACCAGCGACGTGTGTTATATTGTATTCTAGCTCTATTATGCAGCTTAGGAAGGATCTGTGGTAGTTAAGGGGAGATTTCCACTTGAGGGATTTTTTTCTTGACCCCTTTCTCCCTCATGTTTAGCCCCATTGCTTTTGATATTATAAAACGTTTGCCCCATTAGTTTAGCGATTTTAAGAACTTTCACCCCATATTAAGACCTTTCGTGCAATTCAGGTGTCGATTTTATCCTGGCGAGCGATAGCGAGTCTGTAATTTAAGAGGAACCGGCCTTCGGCCGGGACATTTTTCTACCGAAAAATGTACAAATTTATCTTGAAAGGGACTCAAGGGGGTGTCATTTTAAGCTTGATGGAGGTCTAGGAAACACACTAAATACCTCCCCTTAAAAGGATCGATTGAGATAGTTTGAAACCTTATTATTGCTAGAGGTACTTCCTAAGCTGAATAAAATTGTGTAATAGTTGCCAGAATATGATGAAAAGGACGTCCCTGGTACTGTACGGGGTAACAACTTATATGTAACTTCCTTTCATCTTCCAACTAATAGTAAATCCGCAAGAATATTATTATCAGCCAGATATTATTTTCAGTCAGACATCCACAGCACATGTAGCTGTGGATGTCTGGTTGTAACTGTACATTACGTTTGGTGGTTGCAAACTGATTAGACGGTTCCATGTCATCTCAATCGGTAGACCATTTCAACCAGTAGCTCTCAACCAGTGCCAAATTAACTCAGACCAACCAAACCAGTGCCAAAATATAGTACTAACCTAACCTAAC
>CM064552.1:41240229-41265229 GCA_032716605.1 Paralithodes platypus | reverse complement strand
TATAATGGGTACCAGGTGAATTATCCAGCCTGGTACACAGGGGCTACTGCATAGTATCCAGGTTAGCATAGTTAACTTTCCTGGATGGGACAGGTTTAGTGAGTGATTATAGTGGGTTTGAATGGATCGTAAGTGATCGAACCTTGGTTCTCCCAGCTGTGAGGCAAACATGATAACCAGTGTAACAATAAGCATTCTGTTTGTGTAGGTTACGTAGTTTAATGTTATTAGTATTTTGTTTGTGTAGGTTACGTAGTTCAATGGTATTAGTATTTTGTTTTCTGTTACTGTGTTCATGTGCTTGAGCATGATATAATGAGAGGGGAGGAGAGAAAGGAACGTGATGAGAAAAGAGTGGGGACGATGAAAGTAACGATGAGGGGTAACTAATTTGTGTGTTCAACAGGGAGAGGGAGAGAGAGAGATTGAGATTTACACATATAGGCAGACCAATTGGCCCGGACGTGGTTGTAGGCATCTAACCCCTTTAGGATACGATAACACTATTTGATAATATTCAAGGACACTAGTGCGACGTTATGAGAAACAATTTATTAGGGAAAATAGGCACCAATAGATTCGCCATATTTTTCTCCATATAGTCCGCATGGAGGATTTTCGTTATCAACAAATTGAAAAATACCCACTTCACAGACAAATACACCAAAAATCTAAGTCAAAGCGGGGGTGTGGGGGCGGCAGCCCCCACCTATAATACTAGGTTAGGTTAGGTAAGGTCGTTAGGTTAGGCTAATGTCCTTTCAAAGGGGTATAGGGTAGTAAACACCAGGATAGCCTATACCCAGCCAGAGGTAAGAAGAAGAAGAAGAAGAAGAGTCCTGCAGTAGTCTCCTTGAATGCTACCCACTATTTTTGTTGTCATCATATTTGGGTTATGATTAGACCATTGTACTCTAGGAATAATAAGGGTAACAACTATCTCGATTAACTCCATAGCCCCATCCCGGGCGTTTCCGCACCCTCCTCAGCTCCCCGCCATGGAGTGGCTTCGGTCACCCAGGCTTTATTGTGGTAGGCAGGGAGGGTTCTGTGGGGGCGCTCGGTTATGGCCTTCGCCTTGCTCGGGGCCTTGGGGCTGTTCGGCCAGGCAGTTTGAGGAACAACAACAACAACAATCGTCAAGGCATAACCAGAATTAACTCTCATAGCGCGCCATAATACACAAGGGGTTTATGTGGAAAAGGTACGCAGTTAACCCTTTCAGTATACAATGGCACATTTCCCCTTTGTCCTGGCTAACATTAGACTATTTTAATCAGTTATGGAAGGCCCTTTAAGGGGAGATCTCCACCTGAGGGATTTTTTTCTTGACCCCTTTCTCCCTCATGTTTAGCCCCATTGCTTTTGATATTATAAAACGTTTGCCCCATTAGTTTAGCGATTTTAAGAACTTTCACCCCATATTAAGACCTTTCGTGCAATTCAGGTGTCGATTTTATCCTGGCGAGCGATAGCGAGCCTGTAATTTAAGAGGAACCGACCTTCGGCCGGGACATTTTTCTACCGAAAAATGTACAAATTTATCTTGAAAGGGACTCAAGGGGGTGTAATTTTAAGTTTGATGGAGGTCTAGGGAACAAACTAAATACCTCCCCTTAAGAATCAAAGGGGTGAAGTATATCTCGATTAACCCCCTGACTTCCAAATTCCTTGCTAAATCCGAATGAAATCATCTGCCCAATGGGAAATAAAGCGTCATCATAATATTTAACGGGAAGTAAATTAACCCCTTCAGACTCATATGACGTAGAGGTTGCCAGATTAGCAATAAGAAATAGTTCTCTCACTCTTACAATTACCTCTCTACAATTAGTTTTCTGCCCACAGCTAACTCAAAGACAACTGCAGAGGTTGAAGTAACTAAACTAAAGGTTTCTAAATACCCCTGATGGTAACAAAGGCTTTAAAGTATCCCTAATAGGCTCAAAATCGCGTCATATGTCGGAGAGGGTTAAATAGTATAAAGCCTAGTTACCATGTTGGATTCATTTGAAACTCTTCAAGATTAATAATGATGTAACTTTGTTTAAGGGGTAGGTTTTTAGTTTCCTCCCTAGACCTCTTATCAATCTTAAAGTTTCACCCCCTAGACCCCCTTTCAAGATAAATTTGTACATTTTTCGGTAGCAAAATGTCCCGGCCATAGGTTGGTTTCTCTTAAATTACAGGCTCGCTATCGCTCGCCAGGAAAAAATCGACACCTAAATGGGACGAAAGGTCTTCAAATTGACAGAAATGGGTCGAAAGTTCTTAAAATCGCAATACTAATGGGGCGAACGTCTTAAAATCTCAAAAGCAATGGGGCTAAACATGAGGGAGAAAGGGGTCAAGAAAAAAATCCCTCAAGTGGAAATCTCCCCTTAACTCAGTACCTAGTTTTTCGTTTCTTATTCGCCTTATCTTCTTCCTCCTTCACTTATTTCACCCTTTCCTTCTCTTCCTCCTTCACTTATTTCACCCTTTCCTTCTCTTCCTCCTTCACTTATTTCACCCTTTCCTTCTCTTCCTCCTTCACTTATTTCACCCTTTCCTTCTCTTCCTCCTTCACTTATTTCACCCTTTCCTTCTCTTCCTCCTTCACTTATTTCACCCTTTCCTTCTCTTCCTCCTTCACTTATTTCACCCTTTCCTTCTCTTCCTCCTTCACTTATTTCACCCTTTCCTTCTCTTCCTCCTTCACTTATTTCACCCTTTCCTTCTCTTCCTCCTTCACTTATTTCACCCTTTCCTTCTCTTCCTCCTTCACTTATTTCACCCTTTCCTTCTCTTCCTCCTTCACTTATTTCACCCTTTCCTTCTCTTCCTCCTTCACTTATTTCACCCTTTCCTTCTCTTCCTCCTTCACTTATTTCACCCTTTCCTTCTCTTCCTCCTTCACTTATTTCACCCTTTCCTTCTCTTCCTCCTTCACTTATTTCACCCTTTCCTTCTCTTCCTCCTTCACTTATTTCACCCTTTCCTTCTCTTCCTCCTTCACTTATTTCACCCTTTCCTTCTCTTCCTCCTTCACTTATTTCACCCTTTCCTTCTCTTCCTCCTTCACTTATTTCACCCTTTCCTTCTCTTCCTCCTTCACTTATTTCACCCTTTCCTTCTCTTCCTCCTTCACTTATTTCACCCTTTCCTTCTCTTCCTCCTTCACTTATTTCACCCTTTCCTTCTCTTCCTCCTTCTACAGCGGTCTCCCCCCCCCCCCCACCCCTCTTCCTCCTCCTCTGTTCTTCTTATTTATCTTCCTCTACCTTCTTCATCATCTGTTCCTCCCTTTTCTTCCACCACCTCCTCTCCTAGTATTGTACTTCTTCCACCTACCTACTCCTCTACCACCACCTTCTTCTCCTCCTCCTCTTCTACTTCTCTCACCTTCCCCTTTCCTACTCCTTTTCTTCCACCTTTTCTTAATCTTTTGCCTCCTCTTCCACCTTCATCTACTTTTGCCTCCTCTTCCACCTTCATCTACTTTTGCCTCCTCTTCCACCTTCATCTACTTTTGCCTCCTCTTCCACCTTCATCTACTTTTGCCTCCTCTTCCACCTTCATCTACGTTTTCCTCCTCTTCCACCTTCATATACTTTTGCCTCCTCTTCCACCTTCATATACTTTTGCCTCCTCTTCCACCTTCATCTACTTTTGCCTCCTCTTCCACCTTCATCTACTTGTATTCCTCCTCTTCCACCTTCATCTACTTTTGCCTCCTCTTCCACCTTCATCTACTTGTATTCCTCCTCTTCCACCTTCATCTACTTTTGCCTCCTCTTCCACCTTCATCTACTTTTGCCTCCTCTTCCACCTTCATCTACTTGTATGCCTCCTCTTCCACCTTCATCTACTTTTGCCTCCTCTTCCACCTTCATCTACTTTTGCCTCCTCTTCCACCTTCATCTACTTTTGCCTCCTCTTCCACCTTCATCTACTTTTGCCTCCTCTTCCACCTTCATCTACGTTTTCCTCCTCTTCCACCTTCATATACTTTTGCCTCCTCTTCCACCTTCATATACTTTTGCCTCCTCTTCCACCTTCATCTACTTTTGCCTCCTCTTCCACCTTCATCTACTTGTATTCCTCCTCTTCCACCTTCATCTACTTTTGCCTCCTCTTCCACCTTCATATACTTGTATTCCTCCTCTTCCACCTTCATCTACTTTTGCCTCCTCTTCCACCTTCATCTACTTTTGCCTCCTCTTCCACCTTCATCTACTTGTATGCCTCCTCTTCCACCTTCATCTACTTTTGCCTCCTCTTCCACCTTCATCTACTTTTGCCTCCTCTTCCACCTTCATCTACTTTTGCCTCCTCTTCCACCTTCATCTACTTTTGCCTCCTCTTCCACCTTCATCTACGTTTTCCTCCTCTTCCACCTTCATATACTTTTGCCTCCTCTTCCACCTTCATATACTTTTGCCTCCTCTTCCACCTTCATCTACTTTTGCCTCCTCTTCCACCTTCATCTACTTGTATTCCTCCTCTTCCACCTTCATCTACTTTTGCCTCCTCTTCCACCTTCATCTACTTGTATTCCTCCTCTTCCACCTTCATCTACTTTTGCCTCCTCTTCCACCTTCATCTACTTTTGCCTCCTCTTCCACCTTCATCTACTTGTATGCCTCCTCTTCCACCTTCATCTACTTTTGCCTCCTCTTCCACCTTCATCTACTTTTGCCTCCTCTTCCACCTTCATCTACATTTGCCTCCTCTTCCACCTTCATCTACTTTTGCCTCCTCTTCCACCTTCATCTACTTTTGCCTCCTCTTCCACCTTCATCTACTTTTGCCTCCTCTTCCACCTTCATCTACTTTTGCCTCCTCTTCCACCTTCATCTACTTTTTCCTCCTCTTCCACCTTCATCTACTTTTGCCTCTTCCACCTTCATCTACTTTTGCCTCCTCTTCCACCTTCATCTACTTTTGCCTCCTCTTCCACCTTCATCTACTTTTGCCTCCTCTTCTACCTTCATCTACTTTTGCCTCCTCTTCCACCTTCATCTACTTGTATTCCTCCTCTTCCACCTTCATCTACTTTTGCCTCCTCTTCCACCTTCATCTACTTGTATTCCTCCTCTTCCACCTTCATCTACTTTTATTCCTCCTCCACCATCTCCTTCTCCTCCTTCATGTCATCCTCCCCTTCCTCTTCCACCTCCTCCTCCTCATCCCTCCTCTTTCTCCTACACCCTTAATTCAGTTCCCCTGCCCCGTCTATAAATTCACTCTCCCTACTGTTTCCTTCCCCTCACCAACCCCTCTGTCGCTTATATTACTCTCTCTCTCTCTCTCTCTCTCTCTCTCTCTCTCTCTCTCTTAAATTTATTAAACAAAGTAAAGACATTGCGCACAACAATCAAGTAGCAGCAGCGTAATTCATAATAGACTATAACATATTCTACACAGACTCATATATAAAATTAAGGGGAGGTTTTTAGTGTTTCCTAGACTTCCATCAAGCTTGAAATTACACCCCCTTGACCCCCTTTCAAGATAAATTTGTACATTTTTCGGTAGAAAAATGTCCCGGCCGAAGGCCGGTTCCTCTTAAATTACAGGCTCGCTATCGCTCGCCAGGAAGAAATCGACACCTAAATGGCACGACAAATCTTAAAAGTTACATAAATGGGGCGAAAGTTCTTAAAATCGTCAAACTAATGGGGCGAACGTCTTAAAATCTCAAAATCAATGGGGCTAAACATGAGGGAGAAAGGGATCCAGAAAAAAATCCCTCAAGTGGAAATCTCCCCTTAAGGAAGTGCAACAAATTTTGACAGGTCCCAATTTCTTCAGGTGTTGTACATCCTTCCAAGTCAACGCTGTACAGTCACGACCAGTAGTTGGGTGTATGAGACTATATATATATATCCAGAACTTACTCATTTTAACTGACTTATTAATGAGCCCGCTGTTCCTTCTGTTATGAGTTTTTACTCTTTTTTTTAGGGATTATATGGTACTCCTGAAGATGGCTTAATGTAAGCCGAAAATTCTATTATAAAGATGGGTCCAGGCGTCTTATCCCTACTTATCCGACTATTATGGAAATTACGGTGCCCAGGTTCACCAGCTGACACACTAACACGTATATATATATATATATATATATATATATATATATATATATATATATTCTTAAATATTTATCTTCCTTCACAGCGCCTGATATATACCGAACGAATATTGCGGGAATGAGTGTTGCTTAAATGTTGAAATAAGTTGGTGATTTAACTAAATATAGTATCCGTATTATGAACACAGCAGACAACTAAGGCTAGAAGTTGGGAACTGAAATTGTTTTTCAATAGTTTATGTGGGAATGTTTTCACATAAGATATAGTTTACTAGACACAAATGCCCTCAGTATTGTTTAACAGTTCTGCAGTAGATCAGTTTAAGACAATAGTGCATAGTAATCTGCATACGTTGTGATTGGAATACTGCACCTCAGATACAACCATTCTTTTATCATCGAGAACATCGCCCTGAAATGGACTGTAAGGTCTTTAAGATACTAATTATTCCTTGTAAATCTTAAACTTTGTTTTCTATCTACAGTATATCTATCTATCTAGCTATGCCTATCCATATCTATAAATCTGTCACTCTCTTAGGCAACCAGATGTAGAGGAGCTTAAGATAAGGATAATTTCAAACATTTTCGTTTAAGTAATTCTAAGAACAAATTCTAAACCTATAATGTTCTTGCTATAAACTTTTGTAGACACTCGGAATTACCGTACATTAAATAATAACTAAAGACCAATTGCAGGTAATGTTATTTGTAACTACACCTATTATACATAACATGATCAAATTAGTATTACGCGTGGTACAGTGGTGATGGGCTGGTCTATCAGAGTGAGAACTGAGCAATCTCTGCCATACCCATAGCTTACTCTGACTGTTCCTTTTACTTATATATTTTCTAGATCTCAAGTGACGGCGTCTCTTCCGTAGATTGACCTCTCTACTGTCAACCTAGAGGTTGACAGACTGTCCTTTGCCCCTCAACTTTCCCTTCATAATTGTTAAGGGGCACAGGGCCTTGGGTGGGGCTTCGGTGTCCCACGCGTTTCGGCACCCTCCTTAGCTCCTCGCCTGGGAGCGGCTTCGGTCACCTAGGCATTCTTGCGGTCGGCGGGGAGGGTTCTGTAGGTGTGCTCAGTTATGACCATAGCCTTGCTTGGGACCTTGGGGCTGTTCGGTCATACAGCCTGGGGAACAACAACAACAACAACAACAACAATAACCACTTCAGAAACAATCACCAGCAAGCATTTTTTCTCGTCACGCCCGTCTAAGAATTGCCATTTGCCCGCCGACTGGGAAACGGACCGTGATCGAAAGTGCGATACGCAAAACTTTTACACTATCGCTCGTTCCCGGACCTCTTCACTTGGAACTGGGGCAAGAGAGGATTGGTCCGTGATTATAACGGGAGTGACAGGAAGTGAGAGAGAGAGAGAGAGAGAGAGAGAGAGAGAGAGAGAGAGAGAGCCGACGGAGACGAGAGAGAGATGAGAGTGAGAGAGAGAAGAGAGATGAGAGATGAGAGAATGAGAGAGAGCGATGAGAGAGACGGAGAGAGATGAGAGAGAGAGAGAGAGAGAGATGCAAGAGATAGAGAGGAGGCAGATGATGCGAGAGAGTGCAGAGAGAGAGAGGAGAGAGGAGGCAGAGAGAGAGGTGTGTGTGTGTGTGTGGGTGTGTGTGTGTGTGTGTGTGTGTGTGGTGTGATGTGATGTGAGTGAGTGAGTGAGTGAGTGAGTGAGTGAGTGAGTGAGTGAGTGAGTGAGTGAGTGTGAGAGAGAGATTGTGTGTGTGTGTTTGGCAGTAAGAGTGAGAGAGAACCGCGGGTGAGTGAGTGAGTTTGAAGAAAGCTACGAGGCATAACTCTTATCTCAAAGGCATTGCGATCCATTCCAGGGAGATTCTCTAGGTGAAAATATAGAGGTATTGCATAGTGCAGTACACTCATTGCAGAGTGTAGTGAACTCTACATTAAGGGGGTCTCAGGCTTTTTTTAATCTTTCTCTCTTTTTCTCTGGCTTGTATCAATTTGGCACCATTCAGCCAACTGTTTTAAGACGTTTATCCCCATCCAGGTGTCGATTTCTTCCTGGCGAGCGATAGCGAGCCAGCATTGTAAGGGGAAATCCGGCTTCGTCGGAGACACTTTTCGACCGAAAAATGTACAAATTTAGCTTGCTGTCAAAAAATATACATATATATATATATTTGCTGGCTCGCTACCGTTCGCCAGGAAAATATTGACACCTGGATGGCGGTAAACGTCTTAAAACAGTAGGCTGAATGGGGCCGAATGGATACAAACCAACGAGAGACGGAGAGAAAGAGAAAACAAAAAAAAGCGAGGTGGGCTCCCTTAAGTGCAGTACATGTAGTATGTGCTCGTTGCTCGTTGTACTCTACGTGCTTCACATGTCTCACTCCCTAGACTGGAACAAGACCTCACGGGCTTCACTGTTCATTGTAAAGCGGTGCATGTTAAGGCTCTCAGCCTATGCCCGAGAGGAAGTAAGTTGGAATATAGAAAAAAAAAAAAAAAAAAAAAAAAAAAAAAAAAAATTTAACCCCTTTAGTACCGAGTTGTCCTTGTCATTATAAACTGGGTATTATTAGACGATTTTATCCAGTTTAGGGAGGACGTGTAGCAATTAACAGACTTCAAACTATCTCGATTATCCATTTTAAACATCACGGTGTCCTCCTAAGCTGCATAACATCGTCTAAATACGAGCTGGAATTACACAATATACATCCTCGGTAGGGAAGGGGTTAAGGGGGGATGGGCCGGTTTTCTGGATCACTTTCTCCCTCGTGTTTAGCCCCATTAGTTTTCAGATGTTAAGATGCTTGCCCCATTAGTTAGTCGATTTTAAGACCTTTCGCCCCATTTATTCGTCAATATTTAGACTTTTCGTGCTATTTAGGTGTCGATTTGTTTCCCTGGCGAACGATAGTGAGCCTGTAATGTTGGAAGAACCGGCCTTCGGCCGGAAATTTTTTCTACCGAAAAATGTACACATTAATCTAGAAGGGGGATCTAATGGATGCTTTTTTAAATTTGATGGAGGTCTAGGGAGGAAACTAGAAAAATAATGAATACCGGTACATGCAAAAATCGCCCAAAAGGTGAACAATTTTTTTAGTTTGCTTCCTTTGCAGTACGTTTCAATTTATGCCATCTGATGACCCATATGGAAAACGATGCAACGTGTCCAGCAACATTCCCGACTTTACACATGACAAAATGAAAGGAAAAGGGAAAGAAAAAGAAAGGAACTACAAATAGAAAACGAAAAGAAAACAGACAAGAGAGAAAGGGGGAAAAAGTAATGAAAAGAAAAGAAAAAGATAAAGAAAAAGAAAGGAACCACAAATAGAAAACGAAAAGGGAAAGGGGAAAAAAATAATGAAAACAAAAACCCAGAATGGATAACAAAGAAAGGAACAAAGACATGGAAAAAAAGGTAAACAAAGACATGGAAAAAAGGTAAACAAAGACACGGAAAAAAGGTAAACAAAGACATGGAAAAAAAGGTAAACAAAGACATGGAAAAAAGGTAAACAAAGACATGGAAAAAAGGTAAACAAAGACAAAAAAAGGTAAACAAAGACATGGAAAAAAGGTAAACAAAGACATGGAAAAAAGGTAAACAAAGACATGGAAAAAAGGTAAACAAAGACATGGAAAAAAGAAAACAAATTAATAAAAGAAAGGAACGAAATAATAAAAAAAGGTAAATAAATAAAATATGTATACAGTGGCGTTATATTTATCTTGCACTCCTTTTATAAGTTGGCCACTCATGTGCACAGCAGATCGATCACCTGGTAACTCAGCGACACACACACACACATATACGCACACATACACACACACACACACACAGGCGCATTAACACATGTTCAAGCTCACACTAATACACACAACCTCACGGCCACGAACGCCACAAACACACACGAACATACACACACGCGCGCATACACACACACACACACACACACACACACACACACACACACTAACATACACACACACACAACATTACCCATCAGATAATTATATTTACCTTTGGAGGGTTACGCGCACACACACACACACACACACACACACACTCTAACATACACACACACACAGCATTACCCATCAGATAATTATATTTACCTTTGGAGGGTTACGCGCACACACAAGTAGCACTCCAGTATTTCTATTTATATTTGGAGCGCTATATACACAGACAGACAGACAGACAGACAGACAGACAGACAGACAGACAGACAGACAGAGAGAGAGAGAGACAGAGAGACAGAGACAGAGAAAGAGAAAGAGAGAGAGAGAGACAGAGACAGAGAGAGAGCGAGAGAGAGAGCGAGAGCGAGAGAGAGAGAGAGTACCCATCATATAATTAAAGTATATTTACCTTTGGAGGATTATACAATTACCTTGATTAACAAAATCCAATTAGTGAGGCTGATTAAGCGACTACCTCAACTTAAGCCATGACATAGAACAACATTAAGGGGATAGTACTCGCTTTTTATGGACCCCCTTCTCCCTCATGCTTAGCGTATTAGTTTTGAGATTTTAAGACGTTCGTTCCGTTAGTTTGGCGATTTTGAGACATTTCGCCTAATTTTTGTTTTCAATTTTAAAACCTTTCGTTCCCATTAGGTATCGATTTTTTCCTGGCGAGCGATAGCAAGCCTCGAATTTCAGAAGTAAACGGCCTTCGGCCGGGACATTTTTCTACCGAAAAATGTACACATTTATCTTGAAAGGGGGTCTAGGGGGTGTTTTTCTAAGCTTGATGGAGGTCTAGCGAGGAAACTCAAAAATAAATAAATATACAATTATATAACGGTTGCCCAAAAACCAAGCACACTAGCCCCCTTAATGCTTCCTTGATTAACCGGGAGAATTAGCCTAGTAAAGGCTTATAGACTGTTGATTAACCCTTTCAAGATCAGACACGCATTTCGTCTCTGTTGTCTGGCAATTATTAGACGATTATATACAGATTAGGAAGGGTGTATGGAAGTCACAGTGGTAAGTGACGATTGTATCCTCTTAATATTTCGAATATTAATTTGATATTATGTAGAATCCACGTAGCTTAACCCTTTCAACACCAAGACGATAGTTTCCAATTCTGGGGCAAATATTTAAGGGGGCTCACCTCGCTTTTTGCTCTCCCTCTCCCTCTCTCTTTGGCTTGTATCCATTCGGCCCCATTCAGCCTACTGTTTTAAGACGTTTACCCCCATCCAGGTGTCAATATTTTCCTGGTGAGCGTTAGCGAGCCAGCATATATATATTTTTGTTTCGACAGCAAGCTAAAGTTGTACATTTTTCGATAGAAAAGTTTCTCCGGCGAAGCCGGATTTCTCCAGAAAATACTGGCTCGCTATCGCTCGCCAGAAATAAATCAACACCTGGATGAGGATAAACGTCTTAAAACAGTTGGCTGAATGGGGCCTAATGGATACAAGCCAGAGAAAGAGAGAAAAGGAGAGAAAGAGAAAAAAAACAGGTGACCCTCCCCTTATTCTGGTGATATGCAAGTAATACCTTTACTACTTTATTGATTGCAAATTCAGAAGAAAACGCTACGTGACAGTTCAGGAATAATTAACATATTTCTGAATGTCTACAACAAGTATGCAAACTATGGACATGTATTTATTAGTAATTCTCTTTTGTAGGGGAGACTAGTCAATTTGTACAGTCGGAGGCCATAGTCTCTAGCGAACTCATACATATGTGCGGACTTCACCTATTTCGAATTATGGAAATATATCTCTGGAAACGAATTCATGAATATATTTGTTTATAATTATATAAACTACACAACGATGTATACCACTTATTATAAAACAAGTTATATCGAGAAATCAACCCGGATAGTTATAATTGCATACAGAAAAACATAAGGCATCCACGAATTCTTACGAGTAGACTAGACATTATGTTATCCGAGTGTACAGTCGCGCTAATAAGTGATGTCTCGGCACCAAGTATGTTTTGACCAATAATTGGTATCAGCAATATCTACGCTTCATTTCTTCATATCGAGTGAAATATACAAACATGTCCCTACACTTACTCACCCTATTCAACATCTGACAGACATTAATACAGCACAGAGCAAGGTAAACGTAATGACAGCTGGGACATGACTTATTAGCGCGACCGTATACCTAGCATTTTCGAGTCTGTGAATATCGAGGGTCACGGTGAGGCAGGAGAGGTGACAGGACTTTTGCCGGAGACTGTACATGGTGATACTTTGTTTTCTTTCTATGTGAGTGAGGGAGACTAAAGGCAGAACTGCCTGTAGCGAGTGCCTCCCCCAGAGTTGAAAGAGTGACAGGGCCAAAATCAAGGGACGTTCGAGCCAAAATGCCTGGACACACAGAGTTTGAAGCAATTTAGTACACGACATAGAAAATATGCTATCCACAAATACACCTTTCGTCAGTCCGAAATTACGTTTTAGAAACTAACTTCGAGAATCTATAACGTTTATAGGCTACACGTTTCTCGTGTGAATTATAAGTTGATTCCAGTAATTTGAATATGCCATTTACGAAGAATTTTGTGTTGTTAATGCTATATTCAAAATTATTAGATTCAATTATAATGTAAAACTTGCAAAACAAACAAACCAAATCTGGGACGACACAAGATAAACGCAAAGGAACTAACCAAAATAGCTTATTCTATTCTAAAAAAAAAGAAAAAAAGAAAAAATATATTCTATTCTATTCTATGTGGAACTAACGCTTAATAAAATACAATGTTGAAATAAAAGAACATACAATACAAAAAATACACGAGAAACACTTATAAACTTGGCTTGTCGAAATTGATTGTGAAAATATCATATCGTTCTGACAAAAAGTATATTTATCCGTCGTAAATATTGCTACTAAATGTATGACTAAAGCCGGTGCCAGGTATCACACGAAAGTTTTTTTTTTAGTCAACATTCGATAATCAAAATTTTTCTGGCAACATTTCTGGATTATTTTGCACTGGTATCGCAAACTAGACTAATGGTGGATGATTTAAGGTGACCGAAATACTTGAAATGTTGACCTCATAAGTTGCCAGACCAGTGTTGAGCATAAATGTTGAGGGAAAAGCGCTAGTGTGATACCGGCTTTCACTCATCTATTTTATTGTGGGTAGAATGTTTATCGATCTCGCGTACTAACTGGAACACCGCGTACGAATTAGCTAACCTACCCTAATTGACCACTTGCTAGTTTCGGGCTATAAGGAAGTTGGAGCTGCAGACACTGATATCTAGCAGAACTATAGAACTATGGTCGCAGTGCATATATAAATACATAACACATATTCAACAAACTGCTACTCATCACAAAATCATAAATGTTTTATATATCTGCCAAATATCAATGTTCACGGGTCCAACTTCCATATAGGCCGAAACTCGCAAGTGGTTAATTATACTGTATATATATATATATATATATATATATATATATATATATATATATATATATATATAGTAAAACTCGCTAGGAAAATTGAAACAATGGAACACCAAGCTTTCGTCTATTCTCTCAAGACATCTTCAGGGTAATACAAGAAAACAGGGGGAGAGTGAGGCTTAAATACCCGTCGTAAATCATCTGTGAGTTGCTAACTAGCATATATATATATATATATATATATATATATATATATATATATATATTATAATATATATATGTATTAGTATATATATATATATATATATATACAAATGGCTCTAAAATGCGTGAGGATTGCGAAAGAAAGGATCAAACCGGTCTCCATGGGAACCGATAAAGAGCGATGCGTTGATCCTCTTCCAACACCTACCCGGGGTCCAGAGAATATAGGGTCAACCCACCGCTCAAAGAAAACGCGCTGTCTTTCGCGCATGACGTCTTTCTCCCCACAGTGGGGACAGAGGCTAGGGGTCAGTGGGAGGTCGGTCAGTTCATACACTTTGAGAACTCAATCACGAACATACAGGTGAAACAAAGCGGATGTTTTATAATTCTAGTTGTGTGTGGTATGATAATGATTTGGAATTATGAATGCTAAGATACCTATCTTGAAATATATAGCATAAAAACAATGATGTTAGTTACTATACAGTTAACCCATGAAGTACCGGTGATGTCCTTTTCTTTATAGTGTAGCCACTATTAGACCATTGTATGTGTGAGTGTGTGTGTGTGTGTGTGTGTGTGTGTGTGTGTGTGTGTGTGTGTGTGTGTGCGTAAGACGTGTATGTGCGTTACTCAGTTACTTGTTCGTCAAGGGGAATCCACGCAATGCGAGCTAAGCTCATTATTATCGCGCCTCCTTAACTGGGAATGTATTGCGTGAATGCATGTTAAGTTTTTTATGTACTGTTCTAATGGCTGTGGATGTTTGTGTAGTCTGTATTTTAGCCAATTGGCGACATCGGAAACGAAGGCTTAGGGTGGATCTGTATGGTACCATTCTCACTATAGACGGTACCGTCTCGCCCGAAGGCTTAGGTAGCCATCAGCTTAGGTGAACCATATGATACCCATCTCGCCTTGTACCATTTTTGCCAACCCCAGATGGGACGTCACAACGTCGTCCACTTATTCCAGGTACCTATTTACAGCTAGGTGAACTGAGGCTAACACATGAAAGGAGACAAGCCCAATTTGTCTCCGCCCGGCCGGGGATTGAACCCCCGACCCCTCGTGTGTGAGACGAGAGCTCTACCTACTAGGCTACGGGCTGTGTGTGTGTGTGTGTGTGTGAGTGAGTGTGCGTAAGTATGTGTGTGTGTCCCTCCTACTTGGCGGAAAATTCATAGGACATTAAAAAGATTTATCAGCTTAACATTGACAAGCTAGAATTCAACACACACACTCATGGTTTGTAAAATACAGTCCTTTTGTCATGATACAGGTGAGCAAGATACGCACACACACACACACACACAAACATTCATTCCCACTATCCCATACACACATACACTCACAGATTTTTACTCAGATCAACACACACACACACACATCACCGCTTGTCCACACACACAAACACAAGTCTGTGTGCGTGTTTGTGTGTGTGTCCGTTCCTTCACTAATGACATTATAATATGCCCATATTATAAGTAGCCCCTAATCAGGTATCAACCACTCCCACTCTCTCTCTCTCATATAAAGTTAATGTAAGCACTTTCTTGGTGTAGCCTATATATGTTATTCACTGGTATGCTCGCTATCATCCCTAATATATTACCTCATATTTATGCACATTTAATTGTAAAATATACTAAGCTTGATATATTTTAATGTTTTCTTTTGTCCTGTAACATTAAATAAGATTCTATTTACACGCATAGTTCAATATATCACAAACACAAGATGTCTTATATGAGGGGTTCAGGCAGAGCGTGGGGCCTGTGACGTCACTCATTCACAGGTACCTGCGCGTGGGTTGACCCTATATTCTCTGGACCCTGACCTACCTATAACTCTTTGGCACTTATTAACACATGACGTCCATATATTTGATTTATTCAGAAAACACGCACTCTTTTTAATGACACATTTTCACATACGAGGCCCACTTTTTGTTATGCAGAACCAACGCACTGCCTCTTTCAACTTGCATACCCAGGTTCGAATACCGGTGGATCACATGCTCGCTGTCATTAATTTCTGTGGGAGATGTTTGGGGTGTTGGAGTGAAATTAATATAAACAGATTATAACACACACTAGACCGATCCTTTTTTTATTCAGACACCACGCCCTCATTTTAACTGTACATTTTAACACATTAAGGGGGGTGACCTGTTTTTGTTGGGTCCTTTCCTATCTTTCTCTGGCTTGTATCCATTTGGCCCCATTCAGCCTACTGTTTTAAGACGTTTATCCCCATCCAGGTGTAAATTTTTTACTGGTGAGCGGTAGCGAGCCAGCATATTTTTCATTTTTGTTTAACAGCAGGCTAAATTTGTACATTTTTCGATAGAAAAATGTCTCCGGCGAAGCCAGATTTCTTCATATAATGCTGGCTCGCTATCGCTCGCCAGGAAAAAATGGACACCTAGATGGGGATAAACGTCTTAAAATAGTTGGCTGAATGGGGCCGAATGGATACAAGCCAGAGAAAGAGAGAAAAGGACAGAAATAACAAAAAGCAGGTCACCCCCTTTAACTCAATTATATATTCTTAATTCTACATTTTTACACATTAACCCATATTCTTTATTCAGAAACCACGATACTTTTGAACTTGCATATTTTAACAGATTCAGACCCATTTTTGTTAAAGTCGGACAACACGCACTCTCTTTTGAAGGGAGCCCACCTCGCTTTTGTTTTCTCTCTTTCTCTCCCTCTCTCTTTGGCTTGTATCCATTCGGCCCCATTCAGCCTACTGTTTTAAGACGTTTACCCCCATCCAGGTGTCAATATTTTCCCCAGCATATAATATGTACTGTATTTTTGTTTTAACAGCAAGCTAAATGTGTACATTTTTCGATAGACAGTTGGCTGAAAGGGGCCGAATGGATACAAACCAGGGAAAGAGAGAAAGGGAGAGAGAGATAAAAAAAAACGGTGACCCTCCTTAATTACCCATTTTAACACATTAGGCTACATTTACTGACAATTACAATTATTTACACACGTTTTCCAACACCTAGGTTTTAAGGGGAGGTATTTAGTTTGTACCCTACTTTTTCATCAAGCTTAAAATTACACCCCCTAGACCCCCTTTCAAGATAAATTTGTACATTTTTCGGTAGAAAAATGTCCCGGTTGCTCTTAAATTAAAGGCTCGCTATCGCTCGCCAGGAAAAAATCGACACCTTAACGGCACGAAAGGTCTTAAAATTCTGGGGCAAAATGTCTAAAAATATCCAAACTACTAGGGCGAAGGTCTTAAAATATCAAAAGCAATGGGGCTAAACATGAGGGAGAAAGGGGTTCAGAAAAAAAATCCCTCAAGTGGAAATCTCCCCTTAACTCATTAGAACCATTTGTTTGTATTCAGATACCACACCGTTTGTTTAATTGTAAATTTTAACACAAAAGGCAAATTAATATAGACAGTTATAATATCGCGCGCTTTTTTTTCCTTGACTCATTCAGTACCGGTGACGTCCTTTGCATTATATTCTGGCAACTATTAGACGATTTGATTCAGCTTAGGAAGGCCGTCTAGCCATTTAAAGGTAACAGACTATCTATATTAAGTCCTTTTACCTACCATATATTTTTCCTAAGCTGTACAATGGGCCTGGGTCTCTGGGTCTTCTCCTGAGCGACTTATATTTGTTTGTTTATGGGGCTCTGTCTAGAGTCGGCCACCCCCAGCAAAAATAAATAAATAAATAAATAAACGCATACAAAATAAATAAATAAAACAAATAAAAAAACATTACCGGTATAAAATATATAATAAAATGGGGTATGTGCCAGAGTATATATATATATATATATATATATATATATATATATATATATATATATATATATATATATATATATATATATATACCGTATATAGATAAATAGATAGAAAAACTAATAAAGTATCTCATATATTACTACTATTAATGGATTATGTACAGTTACCCACATAAGTTAATTTCCATGTATAAGATCACGGAGAGGAACAGAACTTATGTGGGCGACTACACATCACAGTCATCTCAAATGCCTGTCTTGATCAACTGTGAAATCTAATCAATTATAATTATTAAAAAAAAAACTAACCCAACACAAAAACAGCTTGGATACTAATATTTTGCAATTATGAAAACGAGCTATTGGTTGAAATAGTTGGTGGTTTTATATACACTTATAATTACTATAATGAAACTATGTAAAAAAAAAAAAAAAAAAAAAAAAAATTACGATGCACCGTGAATGAGAAAGAAAGGATCAAGCAGCTGTAGCCATGGTGACCTAAAGAGCGATGCGTTGATCTTCTCTCACACCACACACGCATTTTTATAGGGAAAGTGTGAACATATTTCGCCTCATAAGTTTTTGCAATTAAGTTTGAAGATAGTTCGCCTAAGTTCTTGCCATTAAGTTTCAAGATATTTCGCCTCATAAAGTTAACAATTACCAGCCGTTTCGACCCATTTATGTGTCGATTTCTTCCGGCGAGCGATAGCGATCCTTCTAATATAAGTAGGTAAAGAAACCGGTCTTTGGCCTGTATACCTAACAAGGGGGCGTCTGGGGGGGGGGGGGGGCGTCTGGGGAGGCGTTTTTAGTTTGAAGGAGTTCTATAGTCCGTTCATTCCAGGTTGGGAAGAAATCGCAACCTCGAACCTCTGTAACTCAAAAAGGGCTAGAGCAAATGAGCTGTCAATTTATACACATATTTCCTAGCCAAGTCTTCCTATTTGATAGCAATATTAGCTCGATTACTCTAGTCCTTTTTGAGTTATGAGAGGTTAAGAGGTTACGATTTTTGCCCAACCTAGAATGAACGGACTGCAGGGATGATTTAAAACATAATGATGATGAAAGGCGAATGTAAAAGAAAGGCTCAAATAGCTATACTGTAGTCATGGCAACCTAAAGTACGATGCGATGATCTTCTCCCTCGCCACCACCACGTACTTTTATATGTAAAGTTTGAAGATATTTCGCCTCATTAGTTTTGCAATTACAAGCCGTTTCGACCCATTTATGTGTCGATTTCTTCCGGCGAGCGAAAGCGATACTGTTGTTGTTGTTGTTGTTCCCCAAGCTGCCTGGCCGAACAGCCCCAAGGCCCCGAGCAAGGCCAAGGCCATAACCGAGCGCCCCTACAGAACCCTCCCTGCCGACCACAATAAAGCCTGGGTGACCGAAGCCACTCCATGGCGGGGAGCTGGGGAGGGTGAGGAAACGCCCGGGAAACCAAAGCCCCACACAGGGCCCTGTGCCCCTCAGCAATTATGAAGAGAAAGTTGAGGGGCAAAGGAAAAATGTGACGCTTTGGCTTCCAATCTTGGTAGATTGGAAGGTCAATCCACGGAAGAGACGCCGTCACTTGAGATCTAGAAAATATATAAGTAAAAGGAACAGTCAGAGTAAGCTATGGGTATGGCAGAGATCGCTCAGTTCTCACTGATAGACCAGCCCATCACCACATGACTAGAACCCAATCCTCTCAGCATCAGCTAGGAAAGGCCCTAGAAAGCCGTCTTTGGCGGGGGGATAGCTCCCCTATTTCAACCCCTTTCGGGGTTGGGCACCCGCCCAGCGATACTGTAGTCATGTCAACCTAAAGTACGATGGGATGATCTTCTCCCTCGCCGCCACCACCACGTACTTTTATCTGTAATATAACACCCTTCACTATACTCGGTTCTAATGTACTTGGCAGCAAAGTTTATCCTCATAAACAATTGATTGGTTATAATAATAATAATAATAATAATATTTATTCAGTTAGCAATTTACAGAGTTGGTACCACATAGTATGTTACAAATATGACATGTACCAGCCTTGCATAATTCCAACTAAGGATAGCCCAATAAGGCCGTTAGGCGTATTTCCATTGGGGTCCTTGTGGGATTAGGCTAGCTGGGGAAATGGGGAGGATAAAGAAATAGATACTTTAGAGAAAGTATTTCTAGGGGGTTATTTTAAGATACCTTACATCCTATAGTAAATATCAGTAATCAGTAATCATTCCAGTTTGGTTTGTCTATCTCTTATGTCGTATTTAGTAGTAGACATAAGCTTGGTGCTCCCTTCTCGCAGCTGTCCGGTTCAGGTTAGCATTGTTGTTGTGGATTTGTCTTATGCCACCACGTACTTATTCTTGATCTGGTCCCCCTTCTTCCCCATGTTTAGCCCCATTAATTTTCAGATATTAAGATGTTTGCCACATTAGTTTGTCGATTTTAAGACCTTTTGCCCCATTACTTTGTCAATATTAAGACCTTTCATGCTATTTAGGTGTCAATTTTTTCCCTGACGAACGATAGTGAGCCTGTAATTTTGGAAGTTACCGGAACATTTACAAACTACTCTAAAAGGGGATCTAATGGATGTTTTTTTAAAAGCTTGATGGAGGTCTAGGGAGGAAACTAGAAAAGTATTACAAAGATAAATATATACACATACACATACGCCCATCCCCGCTTAACCCCTTCACCACCATGACGTAATTTTCATCATATTCTTGTTACCATTAGACGATTTTCTTTAGTTTGTAATCAACCTATAGAGAATGAAATGGGTAAATACGATCTCAATTAAACCCTCTTAGTAACACAGGTCCTTCTTAAACTGCATAAAATCATCTAATTTCAGCCAGAATCAAAGGTAAAATGACGTCATGGTACTGAAGGGGTTAATAGATTTTTTTTTTTTTTTTTTTTTTTTTTTTTTTAACAAGTTTATATAATTTGTGTTTTCATATGTATTGAGGCTAAATGCAATTGAGATATATATTGAAAAAGCCAAGTGCACTCTCGGATGTCGATGTGGAGTGGTTACATTCAGACGGTCGGACTGAATGAACACACAAATCGAGCCATCATCGTTATTTACAGCGATATGATTGCCATGGATAGGGCATGCCATGAATTTTAAAAGGGGAGGTGGGCTGATTTTTCTGGTCCCCTTCTCCCTCGTTTTTAATCCCATTTCTAAGACTTGAAGACTTGATAATAATAATAATGGTTGTTTAATATTTCACAAACCCAGGATATGCCACGAAAAAAAAAAAAAAAAAAAAAAAAAAAGTGTTGCCAATAGACCAACAGGAAATACGGTGGTGGCGTTTTTAGTGGAGGTGGGCCGTTTTTATGCAACCCCTTTTTCCTCATGTTTCGCCCCATTAGTGTTTATATTGTATGACGCCCAGTCCATTAGTTTGGCGATTTTAAGACCTTTCGCCACTTTTCTTTGTCAATATTAAGACTTTTCGTGTCATTTAGGTGTCGATTATTTCCTGGCGAGCGATAGCAAGCCTGAAATTTATGAGGAACCGGCCATGGGCCAGGACATTTTTCTACCGAAGAAATGTACAAATATATCTTGAAAGGGGATCCTGGGGTTGTTGTCTTAATATTGACACAGAAATTAGGCGAAAGGTCTTAAAATCGACAAAGTAATGGGGCAAACATCTTAAAATCTGAAAATTAATGGGGCTAGACATGAGGGAGGAGGGGGGCCAGAGAAACCGGGCCATCCCCACTTAAAAGAGCACCTACCGTACGAGTGTTGGGGGTAATTACGTACAAATGGAATTAGCGGCAGCCAATACCCATTACCGCTTGGGTGCGTTATTGCTTTGGCTGGCTGTAATGCAGGGGTATGATGCGTGTTCTCTCTCGTTCTCTCTCGCTCTCTCTCACACATTATTGCTTTGAGTGGCTGTAATTCAGGAGTACGATGTGTGTTCTCTCTCTCTCTCTCTCTCTCTCTCTCTCTCTCTCTCTCTCTCTCTCTCTCTCTCTCTCTCTCTCTCTCTCTCTCTCTCTCTCTCTCTCTCTCTCATACACACACGTTATTGCTTTGAATGGCTGTAATTCAGGAGTACGATGTGTGTTCTCTCTCTCGCTCTCTCTCTCTCTCTCACACACACACGTTTTTATTTTGAGTGGCTGTAATTCAGGAGTATGATGTGTGTTCTCTCTCTCTCTCTCTCTCTCTCTCTCTCTCTCTCTCTCTCTCTCACACATACATACACATGTTATTGCTTTTAATGGCTGTAATTCAGGAGTACGATGTGTGTTCTCTCTCTCTCTCTCTCTCTCTCTCTCTCTCTCTCTCTCTCTCTCTCTCTCTCTCTCTCTCTCTTAGAACGCCCCCTATTGAACAATGAACTCACTAAGCATTGTCCCCCTATAGCATATTTTAAATACGGGAATATTCATACAGAGCTATTTAATTGGTGTTTCAGTGGGCTTTGTGGTAATGCACTGATACTAGGTACAGCACAAATTTCATCCCAATAATATCTTCCCATTGATACATCGGGATTCGAACCCGGAACCATCCCCTGTATATATATCTAGACTATCTAAGAGACAAACAAATGTATAGAATCAGCTACCATCTTCGACACACACCAAATAAGTCACAAGCATTATATCCAGTTGTCAATTATCGCAAGACCTTACTTGGACTGGTATAATCCCAACTAGTCCTGGATTAGAACCACGCACACGGATACACATATACACACACACATACATACAAGCAGAGAGAGAGATGAAGAGAGATATGAGATAGAGTGGAGAGGGATGGGAGAGGGGGAGTTGCAGAGGGAAGGGTTAGGGCGGTAGAGAAGGGTGGTGAGAGTATTTACCCAAGGGGGTGTAGAAGGCGAGAGAAAGAGAGAGGATGGAGTGACTGACGAGGAGGAGAGGAGAGGGAGCGGAGGAGATGCGATGAGGAGAAGAGAGAGAGAGAGAGGACGAGAGATGGAGAGTAGGAGAGGAGATGAGAGAGAGGTAGGAAAGAGCGAGGAGAGAGAGATGAGGAGAGATGAGATGGAGAGAGAGATGAGAGGAGAGAGAAAGAGAGAGAGCGGAAAGAGAGAGAGATGAGCTCAGAGAAGGAAGGGGATAGAGAGGACTGAGAAGGAAAGATGAGAGAGGCGAGATTCGAGATCGGATAAGAGAGAGAGAGAGGAGGATGGGGATGGTTGAGACAGAAGAGAAGGGGCGAGAGGAGGAGAGAGAGAGAAGAGAAAGAGAGATGAAATGAGGACGAGAGAAGAGAGACGCAGAGAGAGAAGGCGACGAGGAGAGATGAGGAGGAGAGAGCGTGTTGACTAACAGAAATAAACAATGGGATTTAGCTTAATGGAATTTAGCCTAATGGGATGATTAAACAAAGACCTCTTATGGTGCCACATCAACTACATGTACCACAGATGCTTATGATTTGTAAACATTAAATGCACGAGATCCGAATGTTGACTAAAATAATACATCGTGAGTGACTCTGTTCAGAATGACGAAGGTCCTTATTCCATTTTATTCTGGCTCAAATTATAAACTATTCATAAAACAAAAATTATAAACTATTCATAAAACAAAAATTATAAACTATTCATAAAACAAAAATTATAAACTATCCATAAAACCAAAAATTATACAATGTATCATAAAACAAAATAATAAACGATTCATAAAACAAGAGTTATAAAAACTATCATAAAAACACAAAAAATAATAAAACTATTAATAAAACCAAAAAATTATAAAACTATTCATAAAACAAAAATTATAAACTATTCATAAAACAAAAATTATAAACTATTCATAAAACAAAAATTATAAACTATTCATAAAACAAAAATTATAAACTATTCATAAAACAAAAATAATAAACTATTAATAAAACAAAAATTATAAACTATTAATAAAACAAAATTATAAACTATTCATAAAACAAAAATTATAAACAATTCATAAAACAAAAATTATACACTTATTTTCAGTTAAAACAAAGATTATAAACTATTCATAAAACAAAAATAATAAACTATTAATAAAACAAAAATTATAAACTATTAATAAAACAAAAATTATAAACTATTCATAAAACAAAAATAATAAACTATTCATAAAACAAAAATCTCACATACAAAGTAACTACAGGG
This sequence comes from Paralithodes platypus, assembly GCA_032716605.1. Classification (NCBI taxonomy): domain Eukaryota; kingdom Metazoa; phylum Arthropoda; class Malacostraca; order Decapoda; family Lithodidae; genus Paralithodes; species Paralithodes platypus. The sequence continues at coordinate 41,241,573 of CM064552.1, read as the reverse complement.
AATTATATCGTCCTTTCTTGCATTCTGGCTAGGCGTAGACGATTTCACCAAACTTGGCCAAACCTTCCTGTATCCAAGGATTTAGGGGAGATGGGTCATTTTTCTGGTCCCCCCTTCTTCCCTCATGTTTAGCCTCATTAGTTTTCAGATTTTATGACGTTCAGCTCGTTAGTTTGGCGATTGTAAGACGTTTCGCCCCATTTCTTCGTCAATAATAAGACTTTTTTCGTGTCATTTAGGTGTCGAGTTTTCCTGGCGAGCCTGTAATTTAAGAGGAACCGGGACATTTTCTCACGAAAAATTTACAAATTTATCTTGAAGGAGGGTCTTGGGGGGTGCATTTTTAAGCTTGATGGAGGTCTAGGGAGGAAACTAATAAACTGATAGAATGATATACAAATGAATACGCCCATCCACCCTTAAGGGGGGTGACCTGCTTTTTGTATTTCTCTCTTTTTCTCTCTTTCTCTGGCTTGTATCCATTCGGCCCCATTCAGCCAACTATTTTAAGACGTTTAACCCCTGTAGGTGTCTATTTCTTCCTGGCGAGCGATAGGCGAGCACAGTATTATATTACGGAAAATCAGGGGACTTCGCCGGAGAAATTTGTCTATCGAAAAATGTACAAATTTAGCCTGCTGTCAAAAACGTTTTTAAAATTATGCTGGCTCGCTACCGCTCTCCAGGAAACAATCAACACCAGGATGGGGATAAACGTCTTAAAACAGTAGGCTGAATAGGGACCCGAAATGGATACTAATGCCAGAGAAAGAGAGAAAAAAGGGTGAGGAACAAAAGCAGAGTCACGTCCCCTTAACATAAACGTGGGACACTACAACCCAAAGTTCATTACCAATGTCACAAGTCCATTAACCCGTTCAGTACCAGGGGACGTCAGTCTCGTCACACTCTGGCAACTATTAGAGGATTATCTTCAGCTTAGGAAGGACCTCTAGCAATAATAAGGCTTCAAACTATCTCAACCAACCCTTCTTAACTAACACAGATCCTTCCTAAGCTGCATGAAATCGTCTAAATAGCTAGACTAAAGTATAACACACGTCGCTGGTACTCAAAGGGTTAAGGGGAGGTTTTTAGTTTGGTCCCTAGATATCCTTCAAGCTTTAGATTACACCCCCTTGAACTCCTTTCAAGATAAATTTGTACATTTTTCGGTAGAAAAATGTCCCGGCTGAAAGCCGGTTCCTATAAATTACAGGCTCACTATTGCTCGCTCAGGATGAAAATCGTATACCTAAATGGCACGAAAGGTCTTAAATTTGACAGAAATGGGTTGAGTTCTTAAAATCGTCAAAATAATGGGGCAAACTTCTTAAAATTAGA
>CM064552.1:41215139-41240129 GCA_032716605.1 Paralithodes platypus | reverse complement strand
CGGCATCAAGACCTTTTGTCATTATGTTGTTGTTGTTGTTGTTGTTCCCTAAGCTGCCTGGCCGAACAGCCCCGAGTCCCTGAGGAAGGCCATGGCCACGATCGGGCTTTCCCCCGAGCTCTCATTTGTTGTAGATTGTGTTGTTGGCGTAAGTGAAATGCAGTCTTCTATGATGTGTTTAATGAGCTGGATGGTGTCCGCATCTCAGCCTGGCCAGGTGGACTCTGTCCTCGCGAGGGAGGGAGGATTCGGAAGGATGGATTTCGGGAGGTCGTGCATGCAGCTGCGTGTTGTCTGTGAGTGAGTGGATGGATCGGCGAGAGATGTGAGTATGGATGTGCTTCTGGAAGTTGCGTTCGGGTGGGCATGGGAGGGAGAGAGGACAATAATTGTGTGTGATACCGTGTGCTGGGTGTTGTTTTGATATTTCTTGGTGTCTGTGGGTTACTGTGTACGTTATTACTGTTAGTTTCTTCCCTAGACCTCCATCAAGCTTAAAAACATACCCCCGCAAGACCACCTTTGTGATATATTTTTGCATTTTTCGGTAGAAAAATGCCTCGGCCGAAGGATGATTCGTCATAAATTACAGTCTCGCTTTCGCTCGCCAGGAAAAAAAATCGAGGCACCTAATTAAAACAAATGACACCTGAATTAAAACAAATGACCACCTGAATTAAAACAAATGACGCCTGAATTAAACAAATGACACCTGAATTAAACCAAATGACACCTGAATTAAAACAAATGACACCTGAATTAAAACAAATGACACCTGAATTAAAACAAATGACACCTGAATTAAAACAAATGACACCTGAATTAAAACAAATGACACCTGAATTAAAATTACCAAACCAAAGAGGCGAATGTCTTACAATCTCCAAACTACTGGTGCTAAGCATGAAGGAGAAGGGGTCCAGTGGGGTATTGGGTATACTCGGTGTCCTCCTCACAAGGTACATATATATTGGGTATAAGGAGGGTATGGAGAAGGTATATATGATGATAAGATCTTTGGGTATATTGATTATATATATATATACAGTACATTAGATGGGTTCATTGATACCAGTAGCATATACCCTTAATTTGTGTTTATATTCTTATTATTATTAGTTTTCCCTCTAGACCTTCATCAAGCTTTAAACAACCCCCCCCCCCCCTCTGAGGTAAATTTGTACATTTTTCGGTAAACCTAAATCCCCCCCCCCCCTTTCACCTTCTAAATCTTATGAAGATAATTATTAGACGAATTTATGCAGTTGAGGAAGGACCTATGTTAATCAGAGGGTTTATAGAGATGGTATACACCCCTCTGAGTCTGATAGGTAGTTTATAAGCTAAAGCACATCCTCTAATGGTAACCAGATAAATAGGACGATGTTATGCAGTTTAAGAAGGATCTATATGTTATGTAGAGGGTTTATTGTATGGCATGTAAAACTTCCCAGAGGTACCGGTAGATTATAAGCTAACAAAAATCATCTAACGGTAACCAGAATATTTGACGATTTTATACTGACAGCAAACCCTTCTCTGTATCCTCCTACTATCTCTATCCTCAGTTTCAAGCCAAAGGTGGATGTTGCGTCTATGTACGCAACAATCTTGCTTTCTCTCGTGTTCCCAAATTAGATTCTTCTGAATTCTTAACTCTCTGGCTAAAGCTTTCTTGTCACTCTCAAACTAAATATTTCTGCACTGTCTATCTCCCCTAATTCAACTGACTATCCAAAATTCTTTGACTATCTAACTTATAAAGTGGAACACTCTCCTTGCGCAGAAATCTCCATCTTTGGAGATTTCAATGTTCACCACCACCAATGGCTCTCCTCTGTTTTGACTTACTAACCTGGTGAACAAGCCTACATCTTTTCTATCTTAAACACACTAGAGCAGTTAAGTTCAGCAAACCACCCGTATCGCTTCGGAGATTGGCCCAACATTCTTGACTTATTTCTAACCTCTAACCCTTCTGCTTATACTGTAAATCTTTTCTCTCCTTTGGGCTCCTCCGACCATAGACTAATATCTGTCACCTGTCCTATCTCTCCAGTACGGCCACCCGATCGTCCCAACCGGTGGCGCTTGTGGCACTTTGGCGCTGCCGACTGAGAGGCTCTTTGGCAGTACTTCTTTAATTTCCCATGGAATTACTTTTGCTTCCGTGGCCGGGGACCATCGGAGAGTGCTGAACGCATTGCCGAGGTAATCCTCTCGGGCATGGAAGCATACATTCCATTTTCTTTCTCTCAGTCTAATGCAAAAAAATCTTGGTTTACTCACACTTCTTCTACTGCTGTCTGCAACAAGGAGGAAGCATTCAAACAGTACCGACGCCTTAAAACTCAAGACTCTCATTCTTCCTATGTTTCTGCCCGGAATCAAGCCAAATGTGTTCTTCGACATGCCAAGCACTCTTTCATCAATAATAAATGCACTGAACTATCCAACTCCAGCTCTTCCCAAGCTTTCTGGCATCTAGCCAAAAACCTCTCCAACAATTTTTCTTCCTCATCTTTCCCTCCCCTTTTCCACTCTGATGGCACAACCATTACCTCTTCCTCTGGCAAAGCTGAACTCTTCGCTCAAACTTTTGCTAGAAAATCCACCTTGGATGATTCCAGTGCTATTCCTCCCTCTCCAACCCCCTCTCTCCTACTTATGCCTAATATCCTAATCTCTTCTAAAGATATATTTTCTACCCTCTCTGGGCTTAATACTAAGAAGGTGTATGGTCCGGATGGTGTTCCTCCTGTTGTACTCAAAACTGTGCTTCCGTGCTGACTCCCTGCCTAGGCAAACTCTTTCATCTCTGTCTCTCCTCTAACGTCTTCTCTTCTTGCTGAAAGTTTGCTCTCATTCAACCTGTCCCAAAAGAAGAGTGACCGCTCTCAACCCTCCTAATATCGTCCAATTGCTCTCATCTCTTGTATCTCTAAATTTTTGAAACCATTCTTGCTTCCAAATTTCTTGAGCATTTTTCTTCTCATAACCTGCTCTCAGATCGCCAGTATGGCTTCCGTAAGGGTCGCTCTACTGGTGATCTTCTTTCATATCTTACTAACTCTTGGTCATCCTCCTTTTGGGACTTCGGTGAGACCTTTCTATTGCACTAGAGTACTAAACATATCGAAGGCCTTCGATAGAGTCTGACACAAATCTTTAATTTCTAAACTACCCTCCTTCGGTTTCTTTTCCTCCATCCGTGCCTTTGTCTCTAATTTCCTTTCCGGCCGTTCCATAGCTGCGGTTGTGGACGGCCATCGCTCACTTCCTCATCCTATCAACTCCGGTGTTTCTCAGGGCTCTGTCCTATCTCCCATTCTCTTTCTAATTTTCATAAATGATCTTCTAAACTGTACCTCCAGTCTAATCCATTCATACACAGACGACTCTACCTTACACTGCTCAGTTAGTTTTCCAGAACGCCCCAGCCAGCAATCCCTCAAAGACAAACGTAATGAAGCCATGCAACACTTATCTTCTGATCTAACTACTATTTCCAATTGGGGCAGAGAAATCCTTGTTATCTTTAATGCTTCCAAAACCTAATTTCTTCATCTAACTACCCATCCAGAACTCCCAGCGGACTATCCCTTACACTTCAACAATACAAAAATCAATCTTTCATCTTTTCTCAATATTCTCAGTGTCTCTTTTTCTTCTGCTCTCACTTGGAAAGGACCATATTACCAGTCTTGCTGAGGCAGCCTCCCAGAAGCTGGGTGTGCTCAACCGCATCAAGGGGTTCTTTAACCCTGCACAGCTTCTTGCTCTGTACAGGGGCACAGTGCCTCCTTGTATTGAATATGGTTCACATGTGTGGGGAGGATCCTCTCACACCGCTCTCCTGGACAAAGTAGAAAGGCAAGCCTTTCATATCATTAACTCCCGCCTCCCCTCTCCAACGCTGCATCTCTCTCTCTCTTCGCCGCAATGTTTGCATCTTTCACTATTCTATCACTACTATAATAATCAACGTTCCTCAGAGCTTTCCCAGTGTATACCACCTCCTCTATGTAGGGTACGTAGTACCTGTCTTGCAACACAATCCCACCCCTACTCTGTGCAACTTTTCAACCCAAGAGTGAAACGTTATTCTCAGTCTTGCTTCTATTCAACTGCTGAGCTATGGCACTCTCTCCCAGAATCAGTCTTTCCCTCTTCCTATGACTTAAATTGCTTCAACCTCTGTGTGTCCAGGCATTCTGGCTCGAACGTCCCTTGATTTTGGCCCTGTCACTATTTCAACTCTGGGGGAGGCACTCGCTACAGGCAGTTCTGCCTTTTGTCTCCCTCACTCACATAGAAAGAAAAAAAAGGTTTTAGAAGGACCTGTGTTATGCAGAGGGTTTATGGAGATGGTATGCTAAAGAAAATCCTCTAATGGTAACCAGAATAGTTGACGATGTTATGAAGTTTAAGAAGGACCTGTGTTATTAAGAGGGTTTATGGAGATGGTGCCGTATTTAAGGGGAGGTATTTAGTTTGTTCCCTAGACCTCCATCAAGCTTAAAATTACACCGCCCTTGACCCCCTTTCAAGATAAATTTGTACATTTTTCGGTAGAAAAATGTCCCGGCCGAAGGCCGGTTCCTCTTAAATTACAGGCTCGCTATCGCTCGCCAGGATAAAATCGACACCTGAATGGCACGAAAGGTCTTAATATGGGGTGAAAGTTCTTAAAATCGCTAAACTAATGGGGCGAACGTTTTATAATATCAAAAGCAATTGGGCTAAACATGAGGGAGAAAGGGGTCCAGAAAAAATCCCTCAAGTGGATATCTCCCCTTAAGGGGGTACTACTCGCTTTTTATGGACCCTCTTCTCCCTCATGTTTAGCATATTAGCTTTGAGATATCAAGACGTTAATTCCATTAGTTTTGGCGATTTTAAGACCTTTCGCCCCATTTTGTTGTCAACATTAAGACCTTTCGTGCCATTTAGGAGTCGATTTTTTTCCTGACGAGCGATAGCGAGGCTGTAATTTTAGAAGGGACCGGCCTTCGGGCGGGAAATGTACAAATTGATCTTGAAAGGGGGTCTAGGGGTGTTTTGTGAAGCTTGATGGAGGTCTAGCGAGAAAACAAACCCTACCCTCTTAACACTTTCCATAGGTAGATTATCAGCTAAAAACAAACACTACCCTCTTAACACTTTCCATAGGTAGATTATCAGCTAAAAACAAACACTACCCTCTTAACACTTTCCATAGGTAGATTATCAGCTAAAAAACAGATCACATAATGGGACCGTAGCCGGGATATTTGACGATGTTGTATGCAGTTTACGAAGGACCTGTGTTAGTCAGAGGGTTTATCGAGATGGTATTTACCCCTTTGAGTCCCAGAGGTAGATTACAAGCTGAAGAAAATCCTCTAATGGTAACCAGAACATTTGACGATGTTGTACAGTTTTAACCCTTTCACGCACATATGACGCAGAGGTTGCCAGATTAGCAATAAGAAAGAGTTCTCTCACTCTTATAATTACCTCTCCAAAATTAGTGTTCTGCCCTCAGCTAACTCAAAGACAACTGCAGAGGTTGAAGTAACTATACTAAAGGTTTCTAAATACCCCTGATGGTAACAAAGGTTTTAAAGTATCCCTAATAGGCTCACAATCGCGTCATATGTCGGAGAGGGTTAAGGGGAGGTATTTACTTTGTTCCCTAGATTTCCATCAAGCTTTAAATTATACCCCCTTGAGTCCCTTTCAAGATAAATTTGTAAATTTTTCGGTAGAAAAATGTACCGGCCGAAGGCCGGTTCCTCTTAAATTACAGGCTCGCTATCGCTCGCCAGGATAAAATCGACACCTGAATGGCACGAAAAGTCTTAATATGGGGTGAACGTTCTTAAAATCGTTAAACTAATGGGGCGAACGTTTTATAATATCAAAAGCAATGGGGCTAAACATGAGGGAGAAAGGGGTCAAGAAAAACATCCCTCAAGTGGAAATCTCCCCTTAAGAAGGACCTGTGTTATGAAGAGGGTTTATTGAGCTGTTATCTAGAAGTTTCCAGAGGTAATTTATAAGCGAAGACAAGATCAGCCAATGTTACCGTGACCAGAATCCGATAAACACCCAGTCACCGTGCTGACGCCTGACGGGCTTCACTGTGTAACTATAGGAAAGATGTACACGCTTTTTCTGGACCACTTTCTCCCTCGTGTTTAGCCCCATTGTTTTTGAGGTTTTAAGACGTTCGCCCCTATTAGTTTGGCGATGTTAAAAACTTTCCACCCATTTCTGTCAATTTTATTATAGCGAGCCTGTTATTTAAGAGGAACCTGACTTCGGCCGGGATATTTTTCTACCGAAAAATGTACACATTTATCTTGAAAGGGGTGTTATTTCAAGCTTGATGGAGGTCTAGGGAAGAAGCTACAAAACCTCCCCGTTAATCTGGGTCTCCTTGAGAAGTCTGATGTTTTAATCATGGTTTATCGCCAATAATTGCCAAAGACCCCACTTGAGAGATAGTGTGGGTTAAGAGTGTATTGACCCGAGGGGATTATAGGCAGGACACGCACACTAAAGAAAATCGTCTAATGGTAACAGTTTAAGGGGTGTGACCTGTTTTTGTTCTGGCCTTTTCTATCTTTCTCTGGCTTGTATCCATTTGGCCCCATTCAGCCTACTGTTTTAAGACGTTCATCCCCATCCAGGTGTAAATTTTTTACTGGTGAGCGGTAGCGAGCCAGCATATTTTTTATTTTTGTTTGACAGCAGGCTAAATTTGTACATTTTTCGATAGAAAAATGTCTCTGGCGAAGCCGGATTTCTTCATATAATGCTGGCTCGCTATCGCTCGCCAGGAAGAAATCGACACCTAGATGGGGATAAACGTCTTAACATAGTTGGCTGAATGGGGCCGAATGGATACAAGCCAGAGAAAGAGAGAAAAGGACAGAAATAACAAAAAGCAGGTCACCCCCCTTAAGGAAAATCGACTAATCGTAAGGCGAATATGATGACAATGACGTCGTGGTGGTGTGAAGGGGTTAATTTCTCTGTTTCAAGTAAGAAGTTCAGTGATCGTGACCCCATTGAACCTCTGTAACTCACACACGACTTGAGTAATCCACCTAACATTGCTACCATTTGGGAAGGGCCAGCCGGGGAATAGCTGTGGGAATTTACAGCCCATTTCCTCCGGCCCTTTTTGAGTTACAGTGGTTAAGGTTGACTGTATTTCTATCATTTGGGAAGGGTCAGCCGGGGAATAGCTGTGGGAATTTACAGCCCATTTCCTCCGGCCCTTTTTGAGTTACAGTGGTTAAGGTTGACTGTATTTCTATCATTTGGGAAGGGTCAGCCAGGGAATAGCTGGGAATTTACAGCCCATTTTCTCCGGCCCTTTTTGAGTTACAGTGGTTAAGGTTGACTGTATTTCTATCATTTGGGAAGGGTCAGCCAGGGAATAGCTGTGGGAATTTACGGCCCATTTCCTCCGGCCCTTTTTGAGTTACAGTGGTTAAGGTTGACTGTATTTCTATCATTTGGGAAGGGTCAGCCAGGGATTAGCTGTGGGAATTGTCAGCCCATTTCCTCCGGCCCTTTTTGAGTTACAGTGGTTAGGGTTAACTTTCTATAGGTCTACCATTTGGGAAGGGTCAGCCAGGGAATAACTGTGGGAATTGACAGCCCATTTCCTCCAGCCCTTTTTGAGTTACAGGTTATATAAGTGGTATTTCTGCAACTAAGTCGTGTCCGCCGCTGTCATTACGTTTGGCTCGCTGTGTGCTGTATTTATGTCTGTCAGATGTTGAATAGCGGGTGTGATGGAACCTGTTTGTATATTTTAGCTGGAAACAATGAATGCCTTAGTTACCGGTAGTTAGTGCTGATACCAAGAAGCCTTAGTTACCGGTAGTTAGTGCTGATACCAATGAACACTTAGTTACGGGTAGTTAGTGCTGATACCAATGAAGCCTTAGTTCGCGGTAGTTAGTGCTGATACCAATGAAGCCTTTTTACCGGTAGTTAGTGCTGATACCAATGAAGCCTTAGTTACCGTAGTTAGTGCTGATACCAATGAAGCCTTAGTTACCGGTAGTTTAGTGCTGATACCAATGAAGCCTTAGTTACCGGTAGTTAGTGCTGATACCAATGAAGCCTTAGTTACCGGTAGTTTAGTGCTGATACCAATGAAGCCTTAGTTACCGGTAGTTAGTGCTGATACCAATGAAGCCTTAGTTACCGGTAGTTAGTGCTGATACCACTGAAGCCTTAGTTACCGGTAGTTAGTGCTGATACCAATGAAGCCTTAGTTACCGGTAGTTAGTGCTGATACCAATGAAGCCTTAGTTACCGGTAGTTAGTGCCGATACCAATGAAGGCTTAGGTTCCGGTAGTTAGTGCTGACACCAAGGAAGGCTCACTTACCGGTAGTTAATGCTGATACCAATGAAGCCTTAGTTACCGGTAGTTAGTGCTGATAACCAATGAAGCCTTAGTTACCGGTAGTTAGTGCTGATACCAATGAAGCCTTAGTTAACCGGTAGTTAGTGCTGATACCAAGAGCCTTAGTTACCGGTAGTTAGTGCTTGATACCAATGAAGCCTTAGTTACCGGTAGTTAGTGCTTGATTACCAATGAAGCCTTAGTTACCGGTAGTTAGTGCTGATACCAATGAAGGCCTTAGTTAACGTAGTTAGTGCTGATACCAATGAAGCCTAGTTTACCGTAGTTAGTGCTGATACCAATGAAGCCTTAGTTACCGATAGTTAGTGCTGATACCAATGAAGCCTTAGTTACCGATAGTTAGTGCTGATACCAATGAAGCCTTAGTTACCGGTAGTTAGCGCTGATACCAATGAAGCCTTAGTTACCGGTAGTTAGCGCTGATACCAATGAAGCCTTAGTTACCGGTTTAGCGCTGATACCAATGAAGCCTTAGTTACCGGTATAGTGCGATACCAATGAAGCCTTAGTTACCGGTATTAGTGCTGATACCAATGAAGCCTTAGTTACCGGTAGTTAGTGCTGATACCAATGAAGCCTTAGTTACCGGTAGTTAGTGCTGATACCAATGAAGCCTTAGTTACCGGTAGTTAGTGCTGATACCAATGAAGCCTTAGTTACCGGTAGTTAGCGCTGATACCAATGAAGCCTTAGTTACCGGTAGTTAGCGCTGATACCAATGAAGCCTTAGTTACCGGTAGTTAGCGCTGATACCAATGAAGCCTTAGTTACCGGTAGTTAGCGCTGATACCAATGAAGCCTTAGTTACCGGTAGTTAGTGCTGATACCAATGAAGCCTTAGTTACCGGTAGTTAGTGCCGATACCAATTATTGATCAGAATATACTTGGTGCCGCGCATTACTTATTATGCCCACTGTACTTAGGGGCAGATTTCCACTTGAGGGATTTTTGTCTTAACTCCTTTCTCCCTCATGTTTAGCCCCATTGCTTTTCTAATTTTAAGACGATCGCCCCATTATGTTGACGATTTTAAGAACTTTCGACCCATTTCTGTCAATTTTAAGACCTTTCGTACCATTAGGTGTCGATTTGATCCTGGCGAGCGATAGCGAGCCTGTTATTTAAGAGGAACCGGCTTTCAGCCGGAACATTTTTCTACCGAAAAATGTACAAATTTATCTTGAAAGGGGCTCAAGGGGGTGTAATCTTAAGCTTGATGGAGGTCTAGGGATTTTCCTACTCTTACAGCAATCTTAAAATGTCACCCCCTTGACTCCCTTTCGAGATATATTTGTACATTTTTCGGTAGAAAAATTTCCCGGCCCAAGGCCGGTTACTCTTAAATTACAGGCTCGCTATCGCTCGCCAGGATAAAATCGACACCTAAATGGCACGAAAGATCTTAAAATTGACAGAATGGGGCGGACATTCTTAAAATCACCAAACTAATGGGGCGAACGTCTTAAAATCTCAAAAGCAATGGGGTTAGACATGAGGGAGAAAGGGGTCAAGAAAAAAGTCCCTCAAGTGGAAATCTCCCCTTAAGAGATAATATGATAGTGTTACGTCATAATTATATCATATACACACACATATATATCATACATACCACACACACACACACACACATATATCATACATACCACACACACACACACACACACACATACACATACATTATGATATAGTGTTACGTCATAATTATATCATATACACACACATATATCATACATACCACACACACACACACACACATACATATATCATACATACCACACACACACACACACATATCATCCATACCACACAAACACACACACATATATACATACCTACACACACACACACACACATAATATATCATACATACCACACACACACACACACATATATCATACATACCACACACACACACACACATACACATATATATCATACATACCACACCCACACACACACACACATACACATACATTATGATATAGTGTTACGTCATAATTATATCATATACACCACACATATATCATGCATACACACACACACACACACATATCATACATACCACACACACACACACACATACATATACACACACACACACACATATATCACACAACACACACACACATATCATACAACACACACACACACACACACACACATATATCATACCACACATACACACATATATCATACATACCACACACACACACACACACACATATCATACATACCACACACACACACACATATATCATACATACCACACACACACACATATCATATCACACACACACACACACATATATCATACATACCACACACACACACACATACACATACATTATGATATAGTGTTACGTCATAATTATATCATATACACCACACATATATCATGCATACACACACACACACACATATCATACATACCACACACACACACACACACACATATCATACATACCACACACACACACACACATATATCATACATACCACACACACACACACATATATCATACATACCACACACACACACACACATATATCATACATACCACACACACACATACACACATATCATACATACCACACACACACACACACACACACATATATCATACCACACACACACACACACATATATCATGCATACACACACACACACACACATATCATACATACCACACACACACACACACATATATCATACATACCACACACACACACACATATATCATACATACCACACACACACACACATATATCATACATACCACACACACACACACACATATATCATACATATATCATTTTGGCTCGAACGTCCCTTGATTTTGGCCCTGTCACTCTTTCAACTATGGGGGAGGCACTCGCTATAGGCAGTTATGCCTTTTGCCTCCCTCAATCACATAGAAAAAAAAAAAAAAAAAAAAAAAAAAAACCACACACACACACACACACATATATCATACATACCACACACACACACACACATACACATACATTATGATATAGTGTTACGTCATAATTATATCATATACACACACATATATCATACATACCACACACACACATACATATATCATACATACCACACACACACACACACACATATATCATACATACCACACACACACACACACATATATATCATACATACCACACACACACACACACACACACACACACACACATATATATACATACGCACACACACACACACACACACATATATCATACATACCACACACACACACACACACATATATATCATACATACCACACACAAGGGGAGGTGTGGTGGAGTGGTCTTGCCACTGGCCTGGTAATCCAAAGGTCCCGGGTTCAAATCCCGATGTATCAATGGGATATATATTGGGATGGAATTTGTGCTGTACCTGGTATCAGTGCATTACCACAAGCCCACCGAAACGTCAATAAAATACCCTCATTGTTCCCTGATTAAATAGCACTGTATGAATATCGACTCCAAGATTCTTCTATATAAGCATTTTAACACAGATTGTACTAAATTTGATTGTAAATACAAAATTATAGAAATTGTTCAAAGTAATCAAAATGTTTTAGATAGAGAAAATTATTGGATTGGAAAATTAATGACCATCTATCCATTTGGACTTAACAATCAAATAAAAAATGTAGGCAACATTTTGTATAAAGATTTATTAAAAAACGATTTTAATAACCCATATTTTAACTTCCCTGTTTTAAACAGAAGACCTGGTAGACAAGGTAATAGAAGACTAAATACATTTAATAAAAAGAAAAGCAGGTCTGATATTATAATTATTGTTAATAATTTATATTCATTATATCGAAATTTCGGAATTAAAAAATTAAAAGATTCATTGAAAGGCCTACAAAAGAAAAGTTTTGCTCCTTTTATAGAAAATATTCTAAATAATAAACATAATTTCACAAATAAATTTAAGAATATAGTCTTTGCTTTTTGGGATATATTAGAGCTAAATCTAAGAAATCCAAAGATAACCGTATTAAAGATAAAGTCCTGTCCACTTTAAATTATTCCTCTAAAATTTTAGACAAAATTAATGTTAACAGTCTTATTAATTCAAAGAAAGTTAAGTCCATATTACCAGATGGTTGTAAAGATTTCAAACCATTAATAGTGTATTCATATGAACGACCTGTTGGGTCTATTATTTGTAATTATAATAAAGTTTTAGGAAATCTTTCAGATAATGATATTTTCAATAATAATAAATGCGTGTGTGAAAGAGTCATGGATATGCCAGCTAGCAGACGTGATGCACTAGCAAAGTTCATTTATAGTCCGATATGTCACATATTAACAGGTGATGTAGAACTAGTTAAACATTTTGCAAACGACAAATTAGCGGAGCTATGTCGTAAAGGGTTTAAATTTAGAATAGGGAGTAATAAAGTAACATGGGACATAATTTTAAAAGATATTGTTTTTTCAGTCAATAAATTAAAAGATAAATTGTTAAAAATTGCGTGCTGCAATGCGAGAGAACTAGAAGCATGGTCTAAATTATTAATTAAGTTAATTAGAAATAAAATGTTCTCGCTTAAAAATGAATTTAATCTTTCAGATTTTATAGACTATAATTATAATAAGCTTAAAGCTGATTTAATAAATTTACATAAACATTTTGTAATCACTACAGTAGATAAAGCCAGCAATAATTATAGCTTCACATGTAAGAAATTTTATCTTGAAAATATGAAAAAAGAATTAGGTATTAAGGGTAACATATTACGTACAAATATTTGCGGTAATTCTGTTTATGAAATTCAAAATAATCTGAATATTGATAACTTAATCGATGAACATACCAAGAAAAATATAATATTTGATATTAAACTTTCTGATAAGAACAAGTGCATTGCAAAATTATACATGTTACCTAAATTTCATAAAAGACCTTATAAATATCGCTTTATTGCCGGAGCAAAATTTGCTACCACTAAAACTCTATCAGAACAAGTAGTAAATTGCTTAAAATACATTAAAAGTACTCATAAAAGATATTGTAATACCATCATGAGAAGAACTGGCATTAACTATTATTGGAGTGTTGACAATTCGTTCAGAAGTTATTGATAAAATAAATACCATGCCGAAAGTTACCTCGGTACATAGCTTCGACTTTTCAACTTTGTATACCAATTTGCCTTTAGATTTAGTATATTCAGAGCTTTGCTTTATTATAGATTTGCACTTTGACAGGTTCGTTAGGAGTGGTAATTATTTCATAAATGTTTATACATATTTTAATAATGCATCACTTAGCTCTACTCCCACTAGTTCTGTATATTTTGATAGAACTAAACTTAAAGATGCCCTTAAATTCCTCCTTTTCAATACTTATGTTAGATTCGGGCCGTACATTTTCAAACAAATATTAGGAATTTCCTATGGGTGGAAATGCTAGCCCTTTAATTGCAGACTTATTCTTGCTTGCTTTAGAATTTAAATATATAAAAGACTTAGTTGACAGTAGCAAGAAAAATAAAATTCCAGAAAAATTAGCACTTGCTAAACTGTTAAGTAATAATAGTAGATATATTGATGATATTCTTGTTTGCAATTTGTTAAATTTTAATCAAGTTGCTAAACTTATTTACCCTAATTCTATTCCCCTCACACAATGTAACGTAAATTATAAAGTTGAAAATGTTCTTGATATAAATATAGAGATTGTTAATGAACAGTGCATACTTAAAGTATATCACAAAGTTGATGATTTTAATTTTAACGTAATAAACTTTCCTTTCCCTAGTAGTAATATCGATAGTAAAATAACTTATAATTGTTTTTATTCCCAATTAAT
This sequence comes from Paralithodes platypus, assembly GCA_032716605.1. Lineage (NCBI taxonomy): Eukaryota > Metazoa > Arthropoda > Malacostraca > Decapoda > Lithodidae > Paralithodes > Paralithodes platypus. Next base: position 41,225,849 of record CM064552.1, on the reverse strand, counting down.
AAGATTTTGTAAAATCTGCACTAAAGTAGATGACTTTTGGGCTAGATCTAGGTTACTATACAGACTCTTAGTGGACAGAGGTTTTGAGGCAAGTAAATTGTTCCATAAGTTTAATCTTTTTAGGGTCAATTATTGTGACTGTATTCTAAAATTTGACATCAATAATTTTAATCAAGCATTTTTAACTTGAAGTTTCTTGTATAACCTCTGCTTACTTTTTGTATGTATTTATTGTTTATCTTTTTCTTTTTCTTTTTCTATTATTATTATTATTATTAATATTGATGATTTTTTAAATTTATTGTTCTTGTTAAAAGAGTACTCTTTGTTTAAATCTGTTGTTACTTCATATTTTGCAATTATTTGTCTTTATATTATATGTATTCATTGTCGATAGTATCAATTGCTTACTTTTGCGATTTCCTTAGTTTATTTGTGCTATAAATGTAGGTTATTTGTAGGGTAGTTATTGATAGGGGTCACTTGAGGCATGCTATGCTTACAGGTACCTACCCGATAGCACTATCGTTAGTGAGTGCTGTACTGTATTTTATATATTATTTTGTAATAGTATAGATATCTTATCAATATTTGTATTTTTTACTATTGTTAATGTCTTGTCATGTTGCAAATTTGATTTTAAATAATATTTTGACATTTAACATGTAGTTTCTTTATTCATGCAGAGTTTAGTAAAATTTGCCAGAACGTCCCGGACTTCCCAAACTTGACTACTTCCTTTAACGTGACGATAGTGCGTTGTTATATGTGCGATTGGTTTGCTTGGGAAACAGATTAACTTGCTCATGTAGTGATGTACACCCTATGTGGTGGATTGTGTTCTTTTATTTAATAATTTTCATTTTAGTAAGCGTTGTTTCCACATAGCGATTTTGATAATTTAATTTGACTTTATATTGTCCTTGTCCCAATTTTGGTTTGTTTAGTTTGCAAGTTTTACATTTTAAATTATTCCCATATTCAAAATATGCTATAGGGGTGCAATGCCTGGTGAGTTATCTGCTCAACAGGTGGCGTTGTGTGTGTGTAAGTGTGAGAGTCCGAGTGTAGGGAGTGAGACAGTGAAGCACGGGAACGAGGTGGCTTCAGAGATGGGGTCGTTTCGGGCCATGAGTGAGCACCGTGCCTCATGTGAAGGCAAGATGGCAGGTGCTCGTTGTACTCTACGTGCTTCACATGTCTCACTCCCTAGACTGGAACAAGACCTCACGGGCTTCACTGTTCATTGTAAAGCGGTGAATGTTAAGGCTCTCAGCCTATGCCCGAGAGGTAGTAAGTTGGAATATAGAAAAAAAAAAAAAAAAAAAAAAAAAAAAACACACACACACACATATATATCATACATACCACACACACACATACACATATATATCATACATACCACACACACACACACACACACACACACATATATATCATACATACCACACACACACACACACACACACATATATCATACATACCACACACACACACACACACATATATATCATACATACCACACACACACACATACATTATGATATAGTGTTACGTCATAATTATATCATATACACCACACATATATCATACATACCACACACACACACATATATCATACATACCACACACACACACACACACACACATATATCATACATACCACACACACACACACACACATATATCATACATACCACACACACACACACACACACACACACATATATCATACATACCACACACACACACACACATATATCATACATACCACACACACACACATATATCATACATACCACACACACACACACACACATACATACATTATGATATAGTGTTACGTCATAATTATATATATATATATATATATATATATATATATACATATATATACACACCACACATATATCATACATACCACACACACACACACACACACATACATACATACATACATATACACACCACACATATATCATACATACCATACACACACACACACACACACACACACACACACACACACACACACACACACACACACACACACACACACACACATACACACATACACAGACACACACACACACACACACACACACACACACACACACACACACACACACACACATACACATACTGTACATAAACACATATATAAATATTATTGTTTCCTCGCTAGACCTCTATCAAGCTTAATTTAAAAAACACCCCCTAGACCCCCTTTCAAGATACATTTGTACATTTTTCGGTAGAAAATTATTCTGGCCGAAGGCCGATTCCTTCTAATATTACAGGCTCGCTATCGCTCGCCAGGACTAAATTGACACTTAAATGGCACGAAAGGTCTTAATATTGACACAGAAATGAGGCGAAAGGTCTCAATATCGCCAACGTAACGGAACGAACGTCTTAAAACCTCCAAACTAATATGGTAAACATGAGGGAGAAAGGGGTCCAGAAAAAGCCAGTACTGCCCTCCCTTCTCCCTCGTGTTTAGCCCCGTTATATAGGATATTGTAATAAGACGTTCGCTCCACTCCTTTGGATATTAAGGGGGGTGACCTGCATTTGTTCTCTCCTTTTCTCTCTTTCTCTGGCTTGTAGCTATTTGGCCCCATTCAGCCTACTGTTTTAAGACGTTTATCCCCATCCACTTCCAGGTGTCAATTTTCTTTACTGGCGAGCGGTAGCGAGCCAGCATATTTATAAATTTAGTTTGACAGCAGGCTAAATTTGTACATTTTTCGATAGAAAAATTTCTCCGGCGAAGCCGGATTTCTTAATATAATGCTGGCTCGCTATCGCTCGCCAGGATGAAATCGACACCTAGATGGGGATAAACGTCTTAAAATAGTTGGCTGAATGGGCCGAATGGATACAAACCAGAGAAAGAGAGAAATAACAAAAAGCAGGTCACCCCCTTAACCCTTTCAGTACCAGCGACGTGTTGTATATTTTATTGTAGCTATATTTAGACGATGTTATGCAGCTTAGGAAGGACCTGTGGTAGTTATAGTGGCCTCCAGCTACTAAACAGCCTTGGAACTACCTCACTTAACCCTTTGTTACTAACCAAACGTCGCCGGTACAGTCGCGCTAATAAGTCACGGCTCGGCACCAAGTAGGTTCTGATCGTTATGGGAGGTGACCTGCTTTGGGTTATTTCTGTCCTTTTCTCTCTTTCTCTGGCTTGTATCCATTCGGCCCCATTCAGCCAACTATTTTAAGACGTTTATCCCCATTTAAGTGTCGATTTCTTCCTGGCGAGCGATAGCGAGCCGGCATTATATGAAGAAATCCGGCTTCGCCGGAGACATTTTTCTATCGAAAAATGTACAAATTCAGCCTGCTGTCTAACAAAAATAAAAAATATGCTGGCTCGCTACCGCTCACCAGTAAGAAATTGACACCTGAATGGGGATAAACGTCTTAAAACAGTAGGCTGAATGGGGCCAAATGGATACAAGCCAGAGAAAGATAGGGCAGGCCAGAACCAAAACAGGTGACACACCCTCCTTAATAGATTATCTGTCCACATCTGTCCACTGTGAATCCTAGTGTTTAGCTTGTCACTGGATCCCTGTCTCCCTCATGTTTAGCCCCATTGCTTTTGAGATTTTAAGACGTTCGCCCCATTAGTTTGGGAATTTTAAGAACTTTCGCCCCATTTCTGGCAATTTTAAGACCTTTCGTGCCATTTAGGTGTCGATTTTAAGAACTTTCGCCCCATTTCTGTCAATTTTAAGACCTTTCGTGCCATTTAGGTGTCGATTTTAAGAACTTTCGCCCCATTTCTGTCAATTTTAAGACCTTTCGTGCCATTTAGGTGTCGATTTTAAGAACTTTCGCCCCATTTCTGTCAATTTTAAGACCTTTCGTGCCATTTAGGTGTGGATTTTAAGAACTTTCGACCCATTTCTGTCAATTTTAAGACCTTTCGTGCCATTTAGGTGTCGATTTCTTCCTGGTGAGCGACAGCGAGCTAATCTATGTCTGTTGGGTGTGACGTGATAAGGGTGTGCTTCGAACTATCACTTAAGGGGAGATCTCCACTTGAGGGATTGTTTTCTGGACCCCTTTCTCCCTCATGTTTAGCCCCATTGCTTTTGATATTATAAAATGTTTGCCCCATTTGTTTAGCGATTTTAAGAACTTTCACCCCATATTAAGACCTTTCGTGCAATTCAGGTGTCGATTTTATCCTGGCGAGCGATAGCGAGCCTGTAATTTAAGAGGAATCGGCCTTCGGCCGGGACATTTTTCTACCGAAAAATGTACAAATTTATCTTGAAAGGGACTCGAGGGGTGTAATTTTAAGCTTGATGGAGGTCTAGGGAACAAACTAAATACCTCCCCTTAAATTACAGGCTCGCTATCGCTCGCCAGGAAAACTTCGACACCTAAATGGCACGAATGGTCTTAAAATTGACAGAAATGGGGCGAGGGTTCTTAAAATGGCCCAACTAATGGGGCGAACGTCTTAAAATCTCAAAAGCAATGGGGCTAAACATGAGGGAGAAAGGGGTCCAGAAAAAAATCCCTCAAGTGGAAATCTCCCTGGTAATTCAATTAATGGTTTGTATTATTTTGAGTTTCCTCCCCAGACCTCCATCACACTTGAGGCGGGTGACCTGCTTTTGTTCTGTCCTTTTCTCTCTTTCTCTGGCTTGTATCCATTTGGCCCCTTTCAGCCTACTGTTTTAAGACGTTTATCCTCATCCAGGTGTCAAATTTTTACCGGTGAGCCAGCATATTTTTTATTTTTGTTTGACAGCAGGCTAAATTTGTACATTTTTGTTTGACAGCAGGCTAAATTTGTTTGACAGCAGGCTAAATTTGTACATTTTTGGTTGACAGCAGGCTAAATTTGTACATTTTTGGTTGACAGCAGGCTAAATTTGTACATTTTTGGTTGACAGCAGGTTAAATGTGTATATTTTTGTTTGACAGCAGGCTAAATTTGTACATTTTTTGTTTGACAGCAGGTTAAATTTGTACATTTTTGTTTGACAGCAGGTTAAATTTGTACATTTTTGTTTGACAGCAGGTTAAATTTGTACATTTTTGTTTGACAGCAGGTTAAATTTGTACATTTTTGTTTGACAGCAGGTTAAATTTGTACATTTTTGTTTGACAGCAGGTTAAATTTGTACATTTTTGTTTGACAGCAGGTTAAATTTGTACATTTTTGTTTGACAGCAGGTTAAATTTGTACATTTTTGTTTGACAGCAGGCTAAATTTGTACATTTTTGGTTGACAGCAGGCTAAATTTGTACATTTTTGGTTGACAGCAGGCTAAATTTGTACATTTTTGGTTGACAGCAGGCTAAATTTGTACATTTTTTGGTTGACAGCAGGCTAAATTTGTACATTTTTGGTTGACAGCAGGCTAAATTTGTACATTTTTGGTTGACAGCAGGCTAAATTTGTACATTTTTTGGTTGACAGCAGGCTAAATTTGTACATTTTTGGTTGACAGCAGGCTAAATTTGTACATTTTTGGTTGACAGCAGGCTAAATTTGTACATTTTTCGATAGAAAAATGTCTTCATATAATGCTGGCTCGCTATCGCTCGCCAGGAAGAAATCGACACCTAGATGGGGATAAACGTCTTAAAATAGTTGGCTGAATGGGGCCGAATGGATACAAGCCAGAGAAAGAGAGAAAAGGACAGAACCAAAACATCACCAAGATCCCCCTTCTATTTTTATTTGTACATTTTTCGGTGAAAAAACTGCCGGTTCCTCCTAATTTTCAGGCTCGCTATCGCTCGCCAGGAAAATCATCAACACCTAAATGGGCCGAAAGGTCTTAATATTGACGAAGAAATTGGGCGAAGATTCCTAAAATGGCCAACCTAATGGACCGAACGTCTTAAAATCTGAAAACTAATGGGGCTAAATATGAGGGAAAAGGGTGTGTTCTGAAAAAAAACAAATACTCCGCCTTTAGACGTTTCACCCCAATAATCTGGCAATTATAGGATGGTTCACCCCGTCCGGGTTTCGATTAGGCTATGTCTGGGCGAGTGTTAGCGAGATTGTCATTTATGGGAAAAATTACGTTGGGTATCTTAATATATATATATATATATATATATATATATATATATATATATATATATATATATATATATATATATATAATTTTTTTTTTTTTTTTTTTTTTTTTTTTTTTTTTCCACCCCAACACCAAACACACTCCCAATGAAATGAATTCAAGTTTATATGATCCGCCGGGATTCGAACCCGGGTTATCACACACAGATTGTTGCCACCTTAACCATTACATCACCAGGACGGTTAAGGGGAGGTATTTAGTTTGTTCCCTAGACCTCCATCAACCTTAAAATTACACCCCCTCGAGTCCCTTTCAAGATAAATTTGTACATTTTTCGGTAGAAAAATGTCCCGGCCGAAGGCCGATTCCTCTTAAATTACAGGCTCGCTATCGCTCGCCAGGATAAAATAGACACCTGAATTGCACGAAAGGTCTTAATATGGGGTGAAAGTTCTTAAAATCGCTAAACTAATGGGGAAAACATTTTATAATATCAAAAGCAATGGGGCTAAACATGAGGGAGAAAGGGGTCAAGCAAACAATCCCTCAAGTGGAGATCTCAACCCTTAAGAAGGTTGATGCACACGCCTACGACTTATTAACCACCTCAAATCCTGGATATTAATATAATCCTGGTCATACTCCCAATCATGAACCAAATAAATACGCCCACAGGTCCTTCTTAAGGGGAGGTTTCTAGTTTGTTTCCTACTCCTCCAGCAATCTTAAAATGTCACCCTCTTGAGCCCCTTTCAAGATAAATTTGTACATTTTTCGGTAGAAAAATGACCCGGTTCCTCTTAAATTACAGGCTCGCTATCGCTCGCCAGGATAAAATCGACACCTAAATGGCACGAAAGTTCTTAAAATTGACAGAAATGGGTTGAAAGTTCTTAAAATCGTAAAAATAATGGGGCAAAAGTCTTAAGTTTAGAAAAAAACAATGGGGCTAAACATGAGGGAGAAAGGAGTCAAGAAAAAAAATCCCTCAAGTGGAAATCTCCCCTTGAACTGTATACAATCGTCTATGTTTGTTACCATTAGACAATTTTCCTCAGCTTACAATCTACCTCTGGGACTCAAAGGGGTAAATACCATCTCCATTACCCTCTTGAGTAACACAGGTCCTCCTTTAAGGGTTGAGGTCTCCACTTGAGGGATTGTTTTCTGGACCCCTTTCTCCCTCATGTTTAGCCCCATTGCTTTTGATATTATAAAATGTTTGCCCCATTAGTTTAGCGATTTTAAGAACTTTCACCCCATATTAAGATCTTTCGTGCAATTCAGGTGTCTATTTTATCCTGGCGAGCGATAGCGAGCCTGTAATTTAAGAGGAATCGGCCTTCGGCCGGGACATTTTTCTACCGAAAAATGTACAAATTTATCTTGAAAGGGACTCGAGGGGGTGTAATTTTAAGGTTGATGGAGGTCTAGGGAACAAACTAAATACCTCCTTAAATTACAGGCTCGCTATCGCTCGCCAGGAAAACGTCGACACCTAAATGGCACGAATGGTCTTAAAATTGACAGAAATGGGGCGAGGGTTCTTAAAAACCGCCAAACTAATGGGGCGAACGTCTTAAAATCTCAAAAGCAATGGGGCTAAACATGAGGGAGAAAGGGGTCCATTATTTGGTCTATTTACGCATGTACGCGTTTCTTCTCTTTCTCTCCCTCTCTCTTTGGCTTGTAGCCCCATTCAGCCTACTGTTTTAAGACGTTTACCCCCATCCAGGTGTCAATATTTTCCTGGCGAGCGGTAGCGAGCCAGCATATATATATATATATATATATATGTTTTGACAGCAAACTAAATTTGTACATTTTTCCATACAATTTTCCATTACAATGCTGGGTCGCTATCGCTCGCCAGGAAGAAATCGACACCTGGATGGGGATAAACGTCTCAAAACAGTTGGCTGAATGGGGCCGAATGGATACAAGCCCGGGAAACAGAGTCAAGGAGAGAAAGATAGAACAGGTCGGTGAGCCAGCTTAAAATATTACCTCCCCATCCATCCCCCTCCCAGATGCATTTGTACATTTTTCGGTAGAAAAATGCGATTGGTCCTAAAATTACAGGCTCGCTATCGCTCGCCAGGAACAAAATCGACACCTAAATGGCACGAAAGGTCTTAAAATGGACAACGAAATGGAGCGAAAGGTGTTAAAATCGCCAAAGTAATGGGCCGAACGTCTTATAATCTCAAAACCCATGGGGCTAAACATATAAGTGCGAATGGGGTCTAGAAAAAGCCAATACGCCCCCTTAAGGGGAGGTATTTAGTTTGTTCCCTAGACCTCCATCAAGCTTAGACAAACACCCCCTAGACCCCCCCCCCCCCCTTCAAGATAAATTTGTACATTTTTCGGTAGAAAAATGTCCCGGCTGAAGGCCAGTTCCTCCTAAAATTGCAGGCTCGCTATCGCTCGCCAGGAAATAATCGAGACCTAAATGGCACGAAAGGTCTTAAAATCGACACCTAAATGACACGAAAGGTCTTACAATTGACAACGAAATGGTGCGAAAGGTCTTAAAATTGACAACGAAATGGAGCGAAAGGTGTTAAAATCGCCAAAGTAATGGGCCGAACGTCTTATAATCTCAAAACTAATGGGGCTAAACAGGAGGTGCATTAAATCCTCCCGGTATATAGTTATAGAGGATAACAGACCTCGCCGGTAACTGAAAGGGTTAAGGGGAGGTTTTCACTCCAGGTATTTTTTTTCTGGACCCCTTCCCCCCTCGCGTTTAGCACCTTTAATTTTGAGATATTCAGACGATTGCCCCATTAGTTTGTCGATTTTAAGACCATTCGCCCCATTTCTGACAACTTATTGTACGACTTATGGGGTTGATGTGTTCCTGGCGAGCGAGAGCGAGCCTGCAATGAGGAATCGCCCTTCGGCCAGGACATTTTTCTACCGAAAAATGTACAAATTTATCTCGAAAGGCGGGTCTTTGGGGTGTCTGCTTGATGGAGGTCTAGGGAACAAACTAAGAAACCTCCCCTTAACCCCTTCCGTACCGACGCCGTCCTTTTAATTATATTCAGGCTACTATTGACGGGGAGGTTTCCACTTGAGGGATTTTTTACTGAACTCCTTTCTCATTCAGGTTTAGCCCCATTGATTTTGAGATTTTAAGACGTTCGCCCCATTATTTTGGCGATTTTAGGAACTTTCGTCCCATTTATGTCACGTTTAAGACCTTTCGTGCCATTTAGGTGTCGATTTTTTCCTGGCGAGCGATAGCGAGCCTGTAATTTTAGAGGACATATTTCTACCGAAAAATGTACAAATTTAGCTTGACAGAGGGTCTAGAGGGTGTAATTTTAAGCTTGATGGAAGTCTAGGGAACACACTAAAAACCTCCCCTTAAGCCATTGTGTTGAGTATAGGCTCAATAAGGCCTTCGAACTATCTTCATTTAAACACCACACATCATTCTTAAGGCCAGATGTCCACTTGAGGGATTTTTTTCTGGACCCCTTTCTCCCTCATGTTTAGCCCCATTGCGTTTGAGTTTTTAAGGATGTTCACCCCCATTAGTTTGACGATTTTAAGAACGTTCGCCCCATTTCTGTCAATTTTAAAACCTTTCGTGCCATTTAGGTGTCTATTTTTTCCTGGCGAGCGATAGCGAGCCTGTAATTTAAGATAAACCGGTACATTTTTCTACCGAAAAATGTAAAAAATTATCTTGAAAGGGGGTCAAGGGGCTTTAATTTTAAGCTGGATGGAGGTCTAGGGAATAAACTAAATACCTCCTCTTAAACTGCCCAACATCGTCTAAATATAGCTACACTAAACTGTAAAAAGACCTCACCGGTACTGAAGGGGTTAAGGGGGCAGTGCTTGGGTTTTAGACCACCCCCTTTCAAGATAAATTTGTACATTATTCGGTAGAAAAATGTCACGGCCTTCATTAGAGGCTCGCTTTCGCTCGCCAGGATACAATTAGACAGCTAAAGGGCACGAAAGGGTTTAATATTGACAACACATGAGGCGAAAGGTCTCAAAATCGGGAAACCAACGGAACGAACGTCTCAAAACTGATATCCCGCTAACCGTACAGTGTTGCCAATGTAGCTGTTTACCGCTACATCTACACAATTACGTACTGGGATCTAGCGGCTAGCGACTTGTAGTGGAGATTATCCACTTGAGGGATTTTTTTCTTGACTCCTTTCTCCCTCATGTTTAGCCCCATTGTTTTCCTAATGTTAAGACGTTCGCCCATTATTTTGACGATTTTAAGAACTTTCAACCATTTCTGTCAATTTTAAGACCTTTCGTGCCATTTAGGTGTCGATTTTATCCTGGCGAGCGATAGCGACCCTGTAATTTAAGAGGAACCGGCTTTCAGCCGGGAAATTTTTCTACCGAAAAATGTACAAATTTATCTTGAAAGGGGCTCAAGGGGGTGTAATCTTAAGCTTGAAGGATATCTACGGACCAAACTAAAAACCTCCCCTGGAGATTTGAGCGGTATTCTAGCAATTTTTCTTGCTCGTCTAGCACTATACAAGACGTGTTGCAATCCAACTATATGCTAGCGAATTATAACAAGTCATTTAGCGGTATTAGAATGTACAGTCACGAGCATAAATACCGCGACATCAACCCCCAGATAATGTTG
>CM064552.1:41121188-41215039 GCA_032716605.1 Paralithodes platypus | reverse complement strand
CGTAACAAATAATAAATAAAAAGAAAATAAGAATAACTATTCATAAGCTTTCCATATACTCGTGGATGTACTTGTGTGGATATTTGACCAGACGCTGACTTCAGGCATCATACTTCCTTCTTCACTGACATATCAAGTAAACCAAAATCCTTAATACATCAACGAATGGGAAGGGGATGGTCGGGAGGGCCCCAGTCGTCAATGATTACGGGGCCACTACTAAATATTAGGTTTTCTTTATCTCCTTGCAGGAGTCAAACCTATAATTTATTAGTGGCCCCTCCATCATTGACGATAATGCATGATATCTAAGACTGGAGGGGGACATTCGTAATCATATCATAACTCTAGAAAAGCAGATAATCAAACAACCACATAGTATTCTTACTTGTAAAAAATATATATTTTTGCGCATAAACTTTATACAGCATACGGTATATATACAAAAAGGGGTACAAGCAGGAGCGTGCTTCGAAGAAGCCTGCTTGAATAAAAAGGGTTAACTCTGAGACTCTGTACACAGATCTGCTAGTTAAGAAGGCACCCCACTTAAACTAAGTGGTGAAAAATAAAAACTTATAAGTCTAAATGTGCACATATAAACCCCATTAAACTAGTGGATATATTCCTAAAAATATACCCAAACATAAAATGAACTCTTGTACTTTCGCAGAAGTACTGAACTCTTGTACTTATGCAGAAGTACTTACATCAAAAATAAAATTCGCAGTCGCAACTACTGAGATTTCTTAAAATTATCTTGCTTCACAGCCAAAACTACTTACAACAAGAATTGTTGTTTTACTACTATTGTACTTTAGCACAATTTCCTGTAATGAATACTACAGAGAAATTTTATATCACAACACCTACATCGTACACATACTCCGGCGGGGTCTAGGGTGTCCTATGTTACACTGACTGCACCCCCCCCCCCCCCTGCCCTCTTTTCTTAATCTAAACAATAAGTGACTTAGAGGCCACCTAGACCCTCTGCCTTAAAGCTATACATGGCATGGAAGGTCTGTCTAGAGCTACTGAAAGGTATGAGTCAAAAATGTATGATTAGAGGACCATAGGTGCGTGGACGCTATGTCCTCAACAGAAAAATTCTTAAGGAAACGCAAAGAGGCCGCCCATTTGCGTAAATCGTGGGCTCTTCCCACGACGCCAGGATTACTCTCTTGAATGACTTCGACTAGGAGAGAAGCTATTTTACGTTTCATTACGCGTTTGCCCGTACTTGATACCCATAAAGCACCCTGTTGATTCAGAGGTGCTACTCTCAAATATTTGGTTAGCGCTTGCACCGGACATAAATTATGGTGCACTTTTCCCCTTTTCAACGCCGGCACTGTGAACTCTGAAAACACGTGTTCCTGTGTTCATTTTTGGCGATGAACCCTGGGGAAGGTGCAATGTGAATACACTCATTGAGCCTACCAAACCTTATGCAATTAGGTGTGTTGCTCATCGCCGCCAGCTCAGATACCCTGTTCCCGGTAGCCAAAGCCATAAGGAATACTGCCCTTTTTAAAAGTAAGTCAAAATCTGCAGTATTTTGGTACAGACGGGAATGAAGTAAAGACAACGCTTTGTCCAGAGACCAGGTAGGCATGAGCTGACGGCGAGGTGGGCGGAGTTTAAAACATGCTCTCATGAAACCTGTTTCCTCCGCTAGTGGTATGGTTAGACCTGTAAGGTCAAAGAATGGCATCCTATTCGCTGTTAAGTGATTTTTTAACGTTACTACAGATAGACGTTTCTGCTCGAACAGATAGTGTAAATAATTAAAAACCAAAGCCACCGAAGGTACGGTTTGTTCTGTTCTAAGTATCCAAGAAGTAAAGGACTGCCAGTGCGATTGATACTGTCTCTTTGTAGATTGGGTATATTGATTCATGAATTTATTGGTCACGTTTCTACCATACGGTGTTAGCCACTTGGCCTCCTGAATGTCCATAATGCAAAAGTCAGCGAGGTCTCTAGGTTGCCAATCGTGTCTAAGTGGAAATACCCGACCGGGAGCAACACCGGGTTCGGGCACCACGTTTTCAATTGCTGGTAGCACAACTGCGCCGGCCAAAGGGGCGCGATTAACGAGACTACGCCCCGATAATCCTGTAGTTTGTTTACTACGTGGCACATTAGAGAATCGTCTGGTGGCGGAAACAGATAAACGGAACTCCACCTGTTCCAAGCCGTCACCAGTGCGTCGGGTCCTCCCGCCGGCGTTATTGTCCGGCGGGTGAGGTACAGCGGGAGTTTGTGAGTCTCCTCGGACACAAACAGATCCGCTTGTGGACGGTAAGGCTCCGCAATCATTTGGTCGAAAATGGTTTGCTTGAGCGCCCATTCTACTGTTGTGCTCTGTCTCCGAGACAGAGTGTCTGCCCAGACGTTTGCTACGCCTGGGAGATAAGATTTTTTTTTTTTTTTTTTTTTTTTATGTGATTGAGGGAGGCAAAAGGCATAACTGCCTATAGCGAGTGCCCTCCCCCATAGTTGAAAGAGTGACAGGGCCAAAATCAAGGGACGTTCGAGCCAAAATGCCTGGACACACAGAGTTTGAAGCAATTTAAGTCATAGGAAGAGGGAAAGACTGATTCTGGGAGAGAGATCCAGAGCTCAGATGTTGAGTAGAAGAAAGTTTGAGAGTAACGTTTCACTCTTGGGTTGGAGAGTTGCACAGAGTAGGGGTGGGATTGAGTTGCAAGACTGGTACCACGTGCCCTACGTAAAGGAGGTGGTATGCACTGGGATAGCTCTGAGAAACACTGATTATTATAGTAGCGATAGAATAGCGAGAGAGATGCAACATTGCGGCGGAGAGAGAGAGCTTGCAGAGAGTTGGTGAGTGGACGGGAGTTAATGATACGAAAGGCCTTCCTTTCAACTTTGTCTAGGAGAGCGGTGTGAGAGGAACCTCCCCACACATGTGAACAATACTCAATACAAGGGCGCACTATGCCCCTGTACAGAGCAAGAAGCTGTGCAGGGGAAAAGAACCCCCTAAGGCGGTTGAGCACACCCAGCTTCTGGGAGGCTGCCTTAGCAAGACTGGTAATATGATCCTTCCAAATGAGAGCAGAAGAAAAAGAGACACCAAGAATATTGAGAGAAGATGAAGGGTTTATTTTTGTATTGTTGAAGAATAAGGGATAATCCGCTGGGAGATCCTGACGGGTAGATAGATGGAGAAATTGGGTTTTGGAAGCATTAAAGTTAACAAGGTTTTCTCTGCCCCAATTGGAAATAGTATTTAGATCAGAATTTAAGAGTTCTATGGCTTCATTACGTTTGTCGTTGAGGGATTGCTGGCTGGGGCGTTCTGAAAAACTAATGGAGTAGTGTAAGGTTGAGTCGTCTGCGTATGAATGGATGGGAATTAAGGTACAGTTAAGGAGATCATTTATAAAAATTAGAAAGAGAATAGGAGATAGGACAGAGCCCTGAGGAACACCGGAGTTTATAGGGTGAGGAAGTGAACAATGGCCGTCCACAACCGCAGCTATGGAACGGCCGGAAAGGAAATTAGAGACAAAGGCACAGATGGAGGGATAGAAACCGAAGGAGGGTAATTTATTAGTGGCCCCTCCATCATTGACGAACATGCCTATTACATAAGGCATCCTCTTCAAACACTAATCCGCCGTAGTTTGAATCTACCGCGCAGAGCATTTAAAAACTGAGGAGCCTTCATCATGAGCGCACGCGACCTCACTCATGGCTTCAGTCATTATGAATTGGGTTCTCACTACGAAAAAACTTCGTAAAAAAATAAAAACAAAAAGAAAATAAGAATAACTATCTAATAAGCTTTCCATCATATCGTGGATGTACTTGTGTGGATCTATGACCAGACGCTGATTCAGGCGTCATTCCTCCTTCTCTGCTCTGCGCTCAGCCTGCCCGGACGTGTCTCCCCACGCTCCGCTGGTTCCGCATTTGCTGCGTCCCTAGTGAGTTTTTTCTCATTTGTTTACTCCGGGATGTATCGAATAAGGTTAGGATATGCGTAGCAGGAGTGTCCTGGGCTGGTTGCCCGCAGTGCAGTGTATTTTGGGTCGTGTGTTTGGGGCATCTATTTCGGATGTACCCTCGTGGTCCTGTTGTGGACATGTGAACTTTTTCACAGTTGAGTTAGCTTGTGATGCAGGCGGCTTTCATTACGCGTTAATTATTGCTGCCTTTTATCTTTCTGATGAGGTAAGCTTTGCTTACTGACGTTCCCAGCGTATTTTTTCTTCACTTAGTGAAGTTTTTTCTGGGTCCCGAGTCAGTCTTCCCTTTGCCGGAAGTATTTGCTACAGTGGTGTGTTGGCGGTGGTTCCTGTTGTGATATTTCCAGTGTTTTGTGTATATTTCAACATTTCTTATGCCGTCTACTTAGGCCTAGCCAGCCGCTCGTAGCTTTGCCACATGTACAAGTGTTATTGTTTATTATTTATAAATATGCCCTACTGTGTCATGTGTATCCGGGTTTTAGTTGTGTATTGGCTATTTCCTCGGACTATGTTTGTTTCCTGGTTTAGTTGTGTATTGGCTAATTCCACGGATTATTGTGTGGACTTAGGCTAGTCGTGCGTGGCTTCCCTCGTGTCCGTTGTACGTTCAGATGGTGTCTGTTCGGGGTGGGTTTCCTTCCGGCGGGTTTTTTCTCGGTTTCACCATGAAAAAAACCCGGCCGAGAGCCGTGTTGGGCCACACGTGGTTTCAACACAGGCTTGTGTCCCCGGCGATGAGGTGTCTGTGGCTCTCCAGGACTGCGTCTCTGTGTTGGTGCCTGGTTTCAGGCCCCCTTTGATTCCCGGCGGAATGGCTGTACCCATCTAAAAAAAAAAAAAAACATTGTTCATGCGAACATATGTTATGTAGTTTTTCTACCCGGTTTTACAAACCACATGAAAAACCTAGCTGTTGTTAAGGGCTTTCCTCCCCGGCGATCTTTTACAAAGAAGTGGGGACAGGAACTTATGGGGTTAACGTTTTGACATCTCACCCGGCGGGTGTACCTTGGTAGGGTGGGATGAACAACTAAGTCATTCAGTTAGTTAACCGATCCATTTTTAAGTGGTACTATATGTATCGCCGCCTTTACACTTACGGCGATTGAAGGTTCAATTAGGGTTAACATCGTTTTTTACACCCGGCGGGTGCTCCTAGGTGGAGGAAATAAGGAATTTACAATTCAATTTCGATTTAACCACTTAATTTAGTGATACGATTAGGTATCGCCGCCTTCTAACTTACGGCGATCTTTTTGTGACAATTCGTTAGAAATCAGATCTCGTATCAGCCTGCCCTGTGTTATTCTACTAAAATATTTCAAGGGCCGGCATCTTTATGGGGGGTTGTTTTTGTTCCAAAATTGAATCTTGAGACAGTCACCACCAGAAAGACTATAATCGCCATGCTGGACCGTTATATTATGTCAGAGGGTATTCTTCACTTTCTTCAAAAAATTTGTTTAGATATTCTGAGCCCCGCCGCGTAGCGAGCTGTGATCGTTGTGTCATTACATCTCGTTACCCGGTGGGTTATTAACACTTGTGTGCGAACATGTTGGGTTAACCTTATGAGCATTAATTCCTGGAAATTTTTTTTTTTTCCAGAGCTGGGCTCCGGCGGACCAATACAGACCCGGCGGTAGTTTTCCCCACCAGTCTCTGTCATGGCTACCTTGGCCCCAGTCTTGCTTTATGCACTACCCCTACATGTGCCGGTATCCCTATTTTTGCGCATACTCTTTGCATAAAGTGTGTTAAATGTCTAGACCGTTCAAGGGGTCTCTGGGTCATGCGTAATTGTTCTTTTTGCTCCCAATTAGCTGTAAAGGTCCTATGCGACAATGATAAGACCGCAGCGGTCGCGTTAAGAGAAGTTAGGCAACAGATGTCAGCTTACACTACGATTGTTGCACATAAATCACTTCAATGTGACAACGTCCCTCTTTGGGATAGATTGCTATTTGAACACCCTCCCCCTAAACGTTCCTCTAGAGTCACGAGTCATAAGCTGGCGGAGACTGGTCAGGGTTCTGTATCTTCTGCTGCTACACCGAAACGTCCAAGAGAGCCTACACCCCCGGCGTCCGCCTCCTCGTCTCGGGCGAGATCTCGGTCTAGGTCACCTCTCAGACGCCAGTCATCTAGTCTTGCCTCTTCACCATCGAGTAAGAAGAGTAGGACGGAAAGTTCCACCAGTGGTCACGGCGATGAATCCTCCAAATCGAAGAGTAGTTCACGGTCACACCGTAGCCATAAATCCTCCAAAAAGGATTCCCATAAACGAAAGACCTCCCTACATTCACCAGCTTCTAGTGCCTCTCATCGTACCTCTACCCCAGACAGAGTTTGTGTTAGGTCTCAAGGGTCCAGTGCGGTGCCTGTCCCTAAAGAGGATTTACCCATTAATATTTTAACCCTGGAATTGGAGAGTTCAGGGGGTTCAGTAATTGAGAATGTTTCAGACTCCCAAGAGAGTGTAGGCCAGGGCCTCGGTGTTTGGCGGTTTGCTCAGCCAGGGTCTGACCACCCACGTCCGACTCAAACGAGTCACACAGTAGCTGATGTCCACAGGGACGCGGCGATCCCATCCTCTATTCCTGACTTATCTTGGCAACAAGGTACCCCAGCTTCGGCGGGATCTTCTCAGGAGGATCAGGAGGAGAAAGACGAGGTTTCAATAATTTCGAAGATGGAAGGGCAAGAGTCAGGTTCAGGCTTAGACGCCGCGCAGGATATTAATGATTCACCTGTAAGTTCATCAACCCAATTTGTCACTGCGCAAGAAATTGATGGGCTACTTAGTCATGCTTTATCTAAATGTTTTGGCCAACAACAGGAAACTCCCACAGTGGACTTGGGGGCTCCCACGACAAGCTCTACGGTACGGCCTCTGATGACTTCTATTGCTTTATCTAAGATCCCTAACCCCCCCCACTCTGTCAACATCAGTGGTTACTAGGCCTGCTACGGCGGCATTGACCACTTCGAATGTAAGGGTTATAACGGATGTCAATCCACCCCCTCTAGACAAGGCGCCTCTCAGAAAGGTAGCTATGCCCTTGCTTTATGGACCAGACGAGTCATGGGTCCTTTTGACCCCCACTAAACCAGAGCTCGCCCAACCTACCTTGTCAGGGGAACTCCCAGTACCGCGTGAGTGGGTCATCCAGGGCAATAAATCAAAGAAATTAAGGGCCTTGGATATTTTGGGAAATGTACTAGACGTAAACATCAAGGCTATACCTAGTTATTATCACCAGGACTATTTTGTGTATGCTACTAAGCCAGCTTTACCCCCTGCCTCAGCTTCAAAACTGTTTTCAGACTGGTCTAAGCTGGATGGGTTTAATGATATTAAGACTCTGTCAGCTCTCACTCCTGAACTTGATTTACAGACCATCACAGACGAAGCAGCTAATCCAGTCTTGAAGGTGGGGCAGTTGGGTCCAGGACCTTGGGTAGATTGGGAGATAGAGGCTCAAAACTTTGCAACCACATTTACTTCTAAATCTTCCCACCAGATCCCTCAAGATACTCATTCGTGGTTCTCCATGCCGGTAGGTTCTGCCGGCGGAGTCCCGTCAGCTTTGTTTTCTTTCCTAGCTGCCCCTAAGATTAATCTTTGTGAGCTAAAAGACCCTTTCACTACCCCTACCCCTACTCACCTTGACAGAGAATTTAGGCTAAGGGGGAAAGCTTTTCGCCTGTTCTCTCAGTACATAGTGTCGCAACAGGTAGCTAAGTCTTTACTTCGGTCCACTCAGGCAATCGCAGATGCGGATGCCAGAAGATCGGTTGAATTATCCCGGCGACTGCTCCTCCAGTCGTCAATCCAATCCTTGGGTGACATACGCACCGCCTTGCTTGAGGCGGTACGAGCAAGACAAGATCTCAGAATGTCTTTAGTTCGCAAGCTGCCTGATCGCATTGCGAATCAGGTGGTCATGTCACCAGTGCTTACTCCCTCTTTAATGTCCCCTGAAGTGTGGCGAACGGTGTTCAATATGGCGCAGGCCTTTAAACACAGTCCCACCCCTTCTAAGAAACCTGCCTTTAACTTCCCCAAACCCAGGCCAACCGCTAAAGCTCAGCCAGGGGGATCTAAGCCCTTTCTTCCGCCTAAGTCCTCCCACTCCCCCCAAGGTCAGTACAGGCATAGACAGAGTAGGTTTTCAGGTCAGAGAGGTTTTTCAGCCGTCAACGGCGAATTTTGTTTCTTTAGAGGTGGAGTCACTGGTCCAGGAAATGATTGCCAAGAATGTCATCATCCCGGTCCTCCCAAATTACCCTGTATTCACGTCCAAACTATTTTTGGTTCCCAAAAGGGACAGTGTTCAGATGAGACCGGTCGTAGACCTGTCTTATCTGAACCTTCACATTCACAACGAATCTTTCAGAATGTTAACAGTACACCAAATCAGGCTAACACTTCCGCCGGGAGGTTGGATGTGTTCACTAGACCTGACAGACGCCTATTGGCACGTATCGGTCAACAAAAGATTTCAAAGGTTTTTGGCCTTACGGATCAGGCACCAAAATTTTGTTTTTCAAAGGATGCCGTTCGGCTTGAACCTAGCACCTCGATTATTCACGAAATTAGTCCGGCAAGCCCTGATGCCATTGTTAAAACAGGGGATCAGAGTGTTGTGGTACCTAGACGACTGGCTGGTGGTGGCAGAGACACAACAATTATGCATCAAACATGTCAATATCATTTTAAATCATGTCAAAACTCTAGGCTTCAAGGTAAATCTGGTAAAGTCAAACCTTGTTCCCTCACGAGTAATTCAGTGGATAGGGCTGGTCTGGGACACGGCCGCTCTCACTCTGAGTCAGAGTGTGGACAATCGCAACAGGTTTCGCAGGAAACTGTTCATGTTTCTTCACAGTCTGACTACGACGCGGAGGGTCTGGGAGTCTCTGGTCGGCTCTCTCAACTGGATTCAACTAACTGTTAAGTTGGGCCGGTTGAAAGTAAAACGTTTAATATTGGAAGGCAACAAATATTTCCCACTCTTACCGGCGGGAAAATTATGGCCCATCCCAAAATTAATCCACACCTTACTAGCGGTCTGGGCAAAGAGGGAAACGTTGCACTCAATAATGTCATGGACCTCTCCTCCACCAACGGTATGGGTAGACACGGATGCGTCAGGCACAATAGGGTGGGGATTTCAGTCAAATCAGGGGCACCAGGGTCAGGGGCTTTGGTCCCACTTAGAAATCTCTCACATCAATGTCAAAGAATTACTAGTCCCCTTGTATTTCCTTCAGGCTCACGGCCCTGCGTTACGGGGCAAGTCGGTGGCCTTCAGAATGGACAATCTGAATGCAGTTCACTGTATTCAGAAACAAGGATCAACGAGGTCAAGGAGGTTGCTAAACGTGTCGGAGGAGATTTTTACTCTAGCCAACAGACTAGACATTTATCTTCACGCATCTTATCTCCCAGGCGTAGCGAACGTCTGGGCAGACGCTCTGTCCCGGAGACAGAGCACGACAGTAGAATGGGAGCTCAAGCAACCCATTTTCAACCTAATGATTGCAGAGCTCTCCCATCCACAAGTGGATCTATTTGCGTCCAAGGAGACTCACAAACTCCCTCTATATCTCACCCGCCGGACGAAAACGCCGGCAGGGGGGCCAGACGCCCTAGTGACAGACTGGAACAGATGGAGCTCCATCTATCTGTTTCCGCCGCCAGATGCGTCACTAATGTGCCACGTAGTGAACAAACTACGAGACTATCGAGGCTTAGTCTCGCTAATCGCGCCCCTGTGGCCGGCGCAGTTGTGGTACCAGCAATTGAAAACGTGGTGCCCGGACCCGGTGTCGCTCCCGGTCGGGTATTTCCACTTAGACACGATTGGCAACCTAGCGACCTCGCTGACTTTTGCATTATGGACATTCAGGAGGCCAAGTGGCTAGCACCATACGGTAGAGATGTGACCAATAAATTATTAAATCAATATACTCAGTCTACGAAACGACAGTATCACTCACATTGGCAAGCCTTTACTTCTTGGATCATCAGAACGGAACAGACTGTGCCATCAGTGGCTTTAGTTTTCAATTATTTAAATTATCTGTTTGAGCAGAAACATTTATCTGTGGTAACATTGAAAAATCACGTAACTGCGATTAGAGTGCCCTTTTTAGACCTTACAGGTCTCTCCATACCGGTGGCGGAGGAAACAGGTTTTATGAGAGCTTGTTTTAAACTTCGCCCACCTCCCCGTCAGCTCATGCCTACTTGGTCTCTGGACAAAGCTTTGTCTTTACTTCACTCTCGTCTGTACCAAAATACTGCAGACTTTGCATTACTCTTAAAAAAGGCGGTTTTCCTTTTGGCTTTGGCCACCGGGAACAGAGTGTCTGAGCTGGCGGCGATGAGCAACACACCTAATTGCCTTAGGTTTGGTAGACTTAATGAATGTATTTACATTGCACCTTCCCCAGGTTTTGTAGCCAAGAATGAGCACAGTGCACACGTGTTTTCTGAGTTCACGGTGCCGGCGTTAAAAAGGGGAAAGGTGCATCATAATCTATGTCCAGTGCAAGCTCTAACCAAATATTTGAGAGTAGCTCCTCTAAACCCCCTAGGTGCTTTATGGGTAGCAAGTACGGGTAAACGCTTACTAAAACGGCGATTAGCCTCTCTTCTGGTCGAAGTCATTAAAGAGAGTAATCCCGGCGTTGTGGGTCGGGCCCACGATTTACGCAAATGGGCAGCCTCTTTAGGTTTCCTGAAATTTTTTTCAGTAGAAGATATTGCGTCCACTCAGTTGTGGGCGTCTAATCATACGTTTTTGTCTAGATACTTGTCAGTTGCTCTAGACAAACCTTCCTTACCATGTATAGCTTTAAGGCAGAGGGTCTAGGTGGCCCTGCAGTCACTTTTGTTTACTTTCACGGGAAAGGGGGGGGGGGGGGGGTGCAGTCAGTTGACATAGGACACCCTAGACCCCGCCGGAGTATGAGAGCTGTGATACAATTTATGGTTAATGTGATATGAAAATTTCTCAGCGAGAAATTGTGCTAGTACAATGTTAGTACAAAACAACGGGGTTGTTATAGTAGTTTTAGCTGCGAAAGCAATTTAATATTAGAACAGTGGAGATCCTTTGCAATTTATCTCCACGATTATTTTGGGGTTTATTATGTGCACATATAAACTGATAACTTGTTATTTTTGTCACCACTCGTTGAGTGGGGTGCCTTTGTAACTACAGATCTGTGTTCAGAAATCTTCAGGGTTACCCATTTTTTGTCAGGCAGGCTTCTTTGAAGCACGCACCTGCCTGAACCCCTTTTCTTGTATATTTCCGGCCTACGCTGTATTTAAATATATTTTTCAAAAGTAAGAATACTATGTGGTTGTTTTTATTATCTGCTTTTCTAGAGTTATGATATGATTACGAATGTCCCCCTCCAGTCTTAGAAATCAGGCATGTTCGTCAATGATGGAGGGGCCACTAATAAATTATAGGTTTGACTCCTGTAAGGAGATAAAGAAAACCTAATATTTAGTAGTGGCCCCGTAATCATTGACGACTGGGGCCCTCCCGACCGTCCCCTTCCCATTCGTTGATGTATTGAGGATTTTGGTTTACTTGATATGTCAGTGAAGGAGGAATGACGCCTGAATCAGCGTCTGGTCAGAGATCCACACAAGTACATCCACGATATGATGGAAAGCTTATTAGATAGTTATTCTTATTTTCTTTTTGTTTTTATTTTTTACGAAGTTTTTTCGTAGTGAGAACCCAATTCATAATGACTGAAGCCATGAGTGAGGTCGCGTGCGCTCATGATGAAGGCTCCTCAGTTTTTAAATGCTCTGCGCGGTAGATTCAAACTACGGCGGATTAGTGTTTGAAGAGGATGCCTTATGTAATAGGCATGTTCGTCAATGATTACGGGGCCACTACTAAATATTAGGTTTTCTTTATCTCCTTACAGGAGTCAAACCTATAGTTAGAAATTAAAGATTTATGCCAGACTCTATCGAAGGCTTTCGATATGTCTAGTGCAATAGAAAAAGTCTCACCGAAGTCCCGAAAGGAGGATGACCAAGAGTTAGTAAGATATGAAAGAAGATCACCAGTAGAGCGACCCTTAAGGAAGCCATACTGGCGATCTGAGAGCAGATTATGAGAAGAGAAATGCTTAAGAAATTTGGAAGCAAGAATAGTTTCAAAAACTTTAGAAAGACAAGAGATAAGAGCAATTGGACGATAGTTGGAGGGTTGAGAGCGGTCACCCTTCTTTGGGACAGGTTGAATGTGAGCAAACTTCCAGCATGAAGGGAAGACGTTAGAGGATAGACAGAGACGAAAGAGTTTGCCTAGGCAGGGAGTCAGCACGGAAGCACAGTTTTTGAGAACAACAGGAGGAACACCGTCCGGACCGTACGCCTTATTAGTGTTAAGCCCAGAGAGGGTAGAAAGTACATCTTTAGAAGAGATTAGGATATTAGGCATAAGTAAGAGAGAGGAGGGCGGAGAGGGAGGAATAGAAGATGCGTGAAGATGAATGTTCAGCTTGTCGGCTAGAACAAAAATCTTTTCTGACACGTTTAGCAACTTCCGAGATCTCGTTGACCCTTGTTTCTGAATGCAGTGAACCGCATTGAGATTGTCCTTCCTTTAGGCCACCGATTTGTCCCGTAAAGTAGAGCCGTGAGCCTGAAGGAAATACAAGGGGACTAGTAACTCTTTGACATTGATGTGGGAGGTTTCTGAATGGGACCAAAGCCCTTGACCCTGATGCCCGTGGTTTGACTGAAAGCCGCAACCTATCGTTCCTGACGCATCCGTGTCTACCCATACTGTCGGCGGAAGAGAGGTCCATGACATGACCGAGTGCAATGTTTCCCTCTTCGCCCAGACCGCTAGTAAGCTGTGTATTAATTTTGGGATGGGCCATAATGTTTCCGCCGGCAATAGTGGACAAAATTTGTTGCCCTCCAATATTAAACGTTTGACTTTCAACCGGCCCAACTTTACAGTTAGTTGAATCCAGTTGAGAGAGCCGACCAGAGATTCCCAGACTCTCCGTGTCGTAGTCAGACTGTGGAGAAATATAAACAGTTTCTTGCGAAACCTGTTCCGATTGTCCACAGTCTGACTCAGAGTGAGAGCAGCTGTGTCCCAGACCAGCCCTATCCACTGGACCACTCGTGAGGGAACAAGGTTTGACTTTACCGGGTTTACCTTGAATCCTAGAGATTTTACATGATTTAATGTTATGTCGACATGATTGATGCATAACTGTTCCGTCTCTGCCACCACCAGCCAGTCGTCTAGATACCACAAAATCCTGATCCCTTGTTCTAACAAGGGCATCAGGGCTTGCCGGACTAATTTCGTGAATAAGCGAGGTGCTAGGTTCAATCCGAACGGCATCCTCTGAAAGACATAAGTCCGATGCATTATTCGTAAGGCCAGAAATCATTGAAACCGTTTGTTCACCGGGACGTGCCAATACGCGTCTGTCAGGTCTAAAGAACACATCCACCCTCCCGGCGGAAGTGTTAGCCTGATTTGATTCACTGTCAGCATCCGGAAGGAAACGTTGTGAATGTGGAGGTTCAGATAAGACAGGTCTACGACCGGCCTCATCTGAACACTGTCCCTTTTGGGCACTAGAAAAAGTTTGGACGTAAATACTGGGTAATTTTGAGGGACCGAGATGATGACATTCTTGGAGATCATCCCTTGGATCAGTGACTCCACTTCTAATGAAAAATTTTTTGCCTTTGTCGGCTGACGTAAGCGAGGTCGCCGGAGCCACTGCCAGGTGATGCCTTTGCGTGCCACCATCCTCGCCCATGTGTTTAATGGCCATGCGCGATGACACGCCCGGAATGACCCAGTTAGCAGACAAGGGTTCGCCGGCTGGACTACCCTCTGATCCACCCGCCGTAAGACTGGCCCTGGGAGTGAGAGAGACCCTAGTTTTTTGGTGGTGGTGGTGGTGTATGCTTAGATGACTGGCCGGGTTTGGCAGGAGACGGGCCCTGGCCCGGTCGTTGATACTTTTGTCCTTTATGATTATCTGAAAACTTTCCTTGCTTGTATCTGTACTGAGCCTGACCTTGGGTGGAAGAGGACTTAGGCAGATGAAAGGGCTTTGCCCCACCAGGCTGAGCTTTTGCGACTGGTTTGGGCTTGGTAAAATTGAAAGCAGGTTTCTTAGAAGGGGCGGGACTGTGCTTAAAGGCCTGAGCCATGTTGAACACTGTTCTCCACACATCCGGGGACATTAAAGAGGCAGTTAGAACAGGGGACATTACTACTTGATTTGCAATCCTATCCGGGAGCTTCTTCACAAGAAACATCCTTAGATCTTGTCTTGCCCGCACCGCCTCTAGCAAGGCTGTACGGATATCTCCCAGTGACTGTATAGAAGTCTGGAGTAGCAAGCGTCTAGACAGTTCGATTGCCTTTCTGACTTCCGCTTCCACGATTGCCTGAGCAGATCTTAGCATTGACTTCGCTACCTGTTGTGTGACAATATACTGGGAAAACAGTCTATATGCCTTCCCACGTAGCATAAACTCCCTAGGTGAGCTGTGGAAGGTGTAGAAAAGGGATCTTTAAGCTCGCATAGATTAATTTTAGGGGCAGCTAAAAATGCAAATAAAGCAGAGGGAACTCCGCCGGCAGAGAATACCGGCAGAGAGAACCAAGAATGGCTTTCTTGTGGAATTTGGTGCGAAGATTTAGAGGTAAAAGTTGTTGCAAAGTTCTGAGCCTCCACTTCCCATTCCACCCAAGGTCCCGGACCCAACTGCTCCACCTTCAAAACCGGATTTGCGGCTGTGTCAGTGAACGTCTTTAAACCTAACTCTGGTGTTAGAGCTGACAGTGCTTTTATATCATTGAAACCGTCATGCTTGGTCCAGTCCGAAAACAGTTTTGAAGCTGACGCAGGGGGTAGGGCAGGTGTAGAAGTATACACAAAATAATCATGGTGATAATAGTTAGGAATGGCCTTAATATTAACATCAAGTACATTTCCCATAATATCTAAAGCACGTAACTTGTTAGATTTATTACCCTGGATTACCCACTCACGTGGTACCGGAAGCTCCCCGACATAGTGGATTGTGCTACCTCTGGCTTTGCTGGGAGCATTGTTACCCTTTGACTCATCCGGCCCGTATAAGAGGGGCATAGCTCCCTTTCTGATCGGCGCTTTGTCTAAAGGGGGAGGATTTACATCTGCTACTACTCTCACATTGGAAGTAGTCAGTGCCGCCGAAGTCGTCTTAGTAACAATAGTAGGTGATACAAGGGGAGGGTGCGGAATTTGTGCCAAAGCAATGGAAGTAGCCAGAGGTCGGACATTCGATGCTGTCATGGAAGCTCCCAAACCAACTGTAGAAGTCTCCGGCTGCTGGCCAAAAAACTTAGTTAGTGAATTCGCTAGTAACCCATTAATTTCATCAGCTGTGACAAATTTAGCAGAGGATGAACTATGTGGCGAATCATTCCTACTCGGAGAGTCGTCTATCAATAAACCTGACTCTTGAACCTCCATCTCAGAAATGATAGAATCCTCATCCCTGTCCTCCGGCTTCTCATGAGAGGATCCCGCCGAAGCCGGGACCCCCTCATGCTGCCATGTTAAGGCCGGGATGGACGATGGGATCTCAGCGTCCCGGTGGACGTCTGCCTCTACCTGTGTTGCCTGAAAAAGACGTGAGCCTTCACTCCATGGCTGGGAGTACCTCCAAACTCCCCGGCCTTGGCCGGAACTCACTTGTGAGCTAGGTACCACATCAATTACCGAGCCCTCGCTCGAGCCCACTAGAGGGTAATATCTTCTGGCAGAATTCTCGAAGTCTAAAGCTGGGACATGTGAATTGGGAATAATATCTGGTGACAACCTGTCCGCCGGTATGTCCTCCACCACAGTCTCTGACTCCACTCCCGACCTGTCAGATTGGACATGAGACATGTCGGGAGTAGAGGCAGAAAGCGAGGTACGAGGCTCCGGCGAACGCCGGGAGGCCTTTCGTACATGAGTATCCTTTTTTGAAGACTTGTGACTTCGTCTTGACTTTGATTTCACACTAGAACTGTCCTTGGGCTTCTCCTCCTTGCTCTTCTTCCTCGAAGGTGAAGTAGAGTGACTATGTGTCTGCTGTCGGAGAGGAGACCTTGACTTGGACCTCGACCCTGACTCGGAAGCTGTCGCCGGGGGTGTCGGCGCTCGAGATCTCTTAGATGTGCCGGGGGAGGGAATAAGCACTTTACCCTGCCCAGTCTCTGCCGACTTACGCACATTTACTCTACTTTTAGAAGGGGTACGTTTAAGTGGGGGATGCCTAACAATCAATCGTTCCCACAGAACTACGTTATCGCACTGAAGAGCTTTATGAGCCACTGATGTAGTATAAGTAGATAGGAGTTGTCTGACTTCTTGCAATGCAACCGCCACGGCCTGATCCTTGTGCTGTAAGACTTGGATACTTAACCGACTACAAAAAGCACAATTCTTAGTAACCCACAAACCCCTTGACCGGTCTAAGCATTTGACGCATCTGATGCACAGTGTATGAGCAAAAATCGGGATCCCTGAACAGGAGGGTGTGAAGCAGAGAGCAAAAACAGGGTCTAGTGTAGCCATGACAGAGACTGGAGAAAAGCTAACCCACCCCCGGGTGTCTCCTGGTCCTCTGTTGACCCACCGGAACTCCGCCCTGGAAAAAAGAAAATTTCCAGGAATTAATGCTCATAAGGTTACCCCAAAATGTTCTAACACAAGTGTTAATGAACCGCCGGGCAACGAGACGTAATACACCACTATTACCTCTCGTTACCCTGTAGGTTCATATGTAAAGATTTTAGAATATCTTTACTTGTCCAAAAGATTTAAGAATATCCTCTGACATGATATAAAGACGAGCATATCTTTATAAATGACGCAGTCTTCCCAGTGGTTTTTTGTTCACCGGAAACCCATATTAAGACGCCGGCCTCCTTATTATATCGCAGTTAAAAGGGTAAGCCTATCTTAATTTTTAGATCTGACTTCTCTCGAAGCCTTCATAGATCGCCGTATTTTGAAGGCCTCGATACCCAATTGTATCCCTCAATTGTCTGGCCAACCATACCGAATTGCAAATCCGTTAATCCCATCCTCCCAAGGTTCAACCGCCGGGTGTGAAATTAATTTAAATGTTAACCCCAATTGTTCCTATCCCCACTTCTTTGCAAAAGATCGCCGGGGTGGAAAGACCAATCAAACAAAACAGCCTAGTTGTTCAATGGCTTTGCAAAAACCGGGAAAAACTAAACTCAACAGGTGTCCGCATGAACACCTAGTAAAATGGGTATAGCCAACCCGCCGGGAAACACACAGTAAGCCTGAACACAGGCTCCACTACAGAGGCGCAGTTCCTGGAGAGCCCCAAGCCACCACTCGCCGGGGGAAACTAGCCTTGTTTAACCACGCGTGATTAAAACTCGGCAACCGGCCGGATTTTCTCGGCGCAATCGAGAAAACCCGCCGGAAAAGGCAACCCACACTAACCAGATGCAATCTGATATACACAAAGAGTCCTTGGATAAAGCCAAAACACAACTAATCCAGGACACACATGAACATATTTATACAATAAATCAATAACACTTGTACATGTAAAAAGCTACGAGTGGCTGGCTAGGCCTAAGCAGACGGAAACATCACTTAATCACGTCGTAATATAAACAAAAAGCACTGTATCATATCACAACAGGAACAGCCGCCATCACAACATCGTAGAAAAAATCCCGGGAGAGGGATGCACTGACTCGGGACCTAGAAAAAAATTCACTAAGTGAAGAAAAATACGCTAGGAACGTCAGTACTGTATACAAACAAATAAGGCAACTTCATCAGAAAGATAAGAAGAAGCCTGATAACGCGTAGTTAAAGCCAACTAAATAACTAGGCTAGCTAGCCGCGAAAAACGTTTCACGCGTCCACCACGGGACCACGAGGGTACACCCGAAATAGGCGTCCCAAACACACGACCCAAATACACTGAACTGCGGGAAACCCGCCCATGACACTCCTGCTACGCATATCCTAACCTTACTCGATACATCCCAGAGTAAACAAATGAGAAAAAACTCACGAGGGACGCAGCAAATGCGGAATCAGCGGAGCGTGGGGAGACACGTCAGGGCAGGTTGAGCGCAGAGCAGGGAAGAAGGAAGTATGATGCCTGAAGTCAGCATCTGGTCAAATATCCACACAAGTACATCCACGAGTATATGGAAAGCTTATGAATAGTTATTCTTATTTTCTTTTTATTTATTATTTGTTACAAAGTTTTTTCGTAGTGAGAACCCAATTTCATAATGACAGAACCATGAGTGAGGTTGAGTGCGCTCATGATGAAGGCTCCTCAATTTTTTATGCTCTGCACGGTAGATTCAAACTACGGTAAATGAGAGTTTGAAGAGGAGGCCTTATGTAATAGGCATAATCGTCAATGATGGAGGGGCCACTAATAAATAAAGTCTGGACGTGAAAACAGGGCAAGTTGGATTGACCGGGACAATGATACGCTTGGTGATCATTTCCTAGACTAGTGACTTCACTTCTAAAGATACATGATTGACTTGTAGAGTCTGACGTAAACGAGGTCGTCGGAGCAACCGCAAGGTGATAACCTTGCGTACCACTGTCCTTGCCCAAGTTCGCCGGGGCCAGGCCCGGTGACACGCTCGAAATGATCCAGTTACTTGATTGGGCTTGTCCGGTGGAACTACCCTCGGATCCAACTCGCCCTCGATAGGCCCCGGGAGTGAGAGAGTTTGTATTGTGACTAGTTTTTTTATGGTTAATCGAGAAAGTTAGAAGCTATAGTATAGGGGAGAAATGAGTGAAATGGATAGAAGCCTTCCTGACAGATCGGAGACAGAGGGTACTGGTGAATGGAATAGGCTCGGGGTGGAGGGAAATTACAAGTGGGGTACCTCAGGGATCTGTGTTGGGACCACTACTGTTCGTTATATTTATCAACGACTTACCTGAAGTTATAACTAATGGAAGTGAGATATACCTGTATGCGGATGACACTAAGCTGTATAGAAGAGTGAGGAGTAAGGAAGATGTGGGTTTGCTTCAAGGAGATGTGGAGGGCATGAAGGGATGGTCTGAACATTGGTTAATGCCTTTTCATCCAAAAAAATGCAAGTACATGCGGATTGGGACAAGCAAGATAGACAAGGTAGGATACAGTATGTATGAAGCGATGGAGGAAGTGAATGCAGAAAAGGATATAGTAGTGATAGACAATAAGTTAAATTTCTCAGAACATTTAGCGGAAAAGACAAACAAAGCCAATAGAATTGTAGGGCTGATAAGGAGGACATTTGTGTCACTTGACGAAGAAATATTCAGGAATCTCTATACAGCGCTGGTTAGGCCGCACCTGGAATATGCGAGCCAGGTATGGGCTCCATATATGGTAAAGGATATAGAAGCAGTGGAGAAAGTGCAGAGGAGAGCTAGCAAGCTAGTACCAACGTAGAAGAACGCGGGCTATAAGCAGTATTATACAGCGAGCTCTCAGAGATAGAGGGTTATCCATTTTGGCTTGGGGAGGTTTGACATACTCATTGTGTTGCCCCAACCTTATTTTCTTGGGTGTCTGCCAGGTCAGTCGATGCTAGACTGGGGAGAGGCTATCAGGTTGCAGTTTCCTAGGAGCATAGACTTCGTTGAGCCTATGCAACTGTACCGGATACCTGCGGAGGCCTAGGTCATTTTCTTGTCTGTGTACCTTAGGGCATGAGGGCGTTGGCCTAGTCCACCCAGCACTGTGCTAGCTCGTTAGCTTTTGACTTAGGAGGGTCGCCAGGAGAGAACCAGGTACACGAGACCTGGATCTCTCAAGAGAGCACCCCGTCATTTAATGTAACTAGGCGCACAGACTTGAGAACGACACTAGGCTACCGAGCAGGTGGCTCGGCCCAGGTAGCTTAGCCTACGACTCCCCTGCTAGACTTCGTCCACCTGGCAGACCCCCGATTAGGGTTTATAATCTCCTTGTGTATATGTGTACAGCATTATTGCTCCTTATGTTTATAGTAAGTCGTGATTGTTGCTGAGAGACCCAACCAGAGCAGGCTAGTGCCTGGTGGGAGAAAGCACATCTTTTTGTGGTTAGAGTTTAGACTGCCGACTGTTTTATAATTACACCTGTGCCAGATAACACCGTATGTCCCTACACTATATATGTTCCCACAGTAATAATACACAGTTCAGAATCCGATACGTACTTCTTAGTTGCATCTGACTTTTGCAGAAGATTCTGGCATGATGCTTTAGGACTTTCTTTGTTTCACTTTCTTTCAGACAGGAGTGACAGTTTACTGATTATTTAACGTAACGTTAATTATCCTTCTTCTAGTTTGCTATTAAATCGTTGCTGCGATTTAATTACGCTATCTATCTTTTTCCTTGTATACCTTAATAAAGTAATCGTATGTTGTATGAGTATAGGCTGCTTCAGTGATCATCAGCCTATAGTGTGCACCTTTTACCGAGTCATAGGATACCTCGTTGTCCAGGCACGACTCAGGGCGGTATAGGTGTTTTGTTCTCCAGTGGTTCAGGCAAGGGTTGGAACTAGTGTTACCGTTGTTGCATTTAGCCTTATCTAGTCCAATGAAGAAGAGCCCCATGTCTTGCAATACCTGGATCGTAACACCGTTGAGATGATATCGCTACAACGCGTGGTTGCCGAGTTATGATGATTTTAGCGGCGATTTTTAGCCTCGCATTTTGCCTCATATGAGGCCTCCCGGATTCCTGCCAATATTTTTGTTTGCCTCATATGAGGTCTCCCGGATTCCGAGGGTTAAGTTTAATTTTGGGATTGCAAAATATATGTCTTTTGGTTCAAAGTAAACCTCACCAGACCCATCCCTGGGAGTTGACTCAGCTCCCTCCGTCCCTACCTTGGAACTGCCAGATTGGACGTTAGGCCTTGTAGAGGTAGAGGCGGAGGGCGGTGGCCGCGACTCCGGCGGTTGCCTGTGCCGCGACTGTGTCTCCTCCTTACGGGACCGTTTATGACCCTTATCAGATTTGCTATGACTTGACATCGCTGCGTCATCCTTGCGTCTCTTGCTAGACCTTGAAGTCTCTGCTGAAGACTGAGAAGACCGCTTGAGGGGCGACCTGGACCTGGACCTGGACCTGGACTGGTCCTGTGGCGAAGTAGAACGCGCCCTCTTATGGCGGCTGGTGGGGGGGGGGGTTGCCTTACTATAGTCACTGTCACTACTACTCACCAACTCTTTCGAAAAAATTTGGGTTTAGCTTTATCTTTGGAACTTGACTTAGAATTGGGAGATTTCAGCATTGGTGACTTTATTACAAGAAGGTCCCACAGAGCCTAATTATCACAATGTAATGCCTTATGGGCAATGTCGTTAGAATAGGCATTAAATATAGTTTTAATCTCTTTTAGTGCCACTAGGCATGAGTGGTCTTTTTTGTTAAACAATTAATTTCTGAGGTCCGAGCAAATAGGACATCTCTTAGACACCCAAAGACCCCGAGACCTATCGAGGCATTTAACACACTTAACGCACAACTTATGTGCAAAGACCGGAATAAGAGAGCAAGTGGGTGTAGCACAAAGTGTGACTAGAGGCACGATGGAGCTAACGAACCCCCCCCCGCCGGGATTGGCCCCTTCCCTTGTAGTCCTGTGCCGCTACAGACGTGCTGTGATCTGGAAATACAAATTTCCAGGAATCAAAGCTCATAAGGATAAACCGAAAGGTTCACACATCATAACACCCCAAATACGCCGGAAAACTAGATGTAGACCAACCGCTACTCTAATCTTCCGTTGTACTCGATTGTGAAAAGACCTTGATGACCCTTTCGTATTGTGAACTGCTTACCTGTGACTAATTGTCACTGGCCCATATTAACCATTTAATTAACTAACTAATCGTCTACCAGGACCTGAGTGATAGTTAATTACCTCACTGGACTTTTCCGCCGGGCGTTATTAGTCAAATCATGCCGAGTGAGGCTATCGGCTTGGGCGAGTTCGCTCGGCCAGGCCGACATCACTCCCTTAGGAATCTGCACTTCCGCCGGGAGTCTAGTGGTACACCACACCACGCCAGGTTTATTGGAATTTATCTTTCTCGCCTGCAAGGCGGGCTTCTAGCATCAATAACCGGTAAAGATCGCCGGAACAAAAAAACAAATGTTGAAGGTACCAACTTGTCTGAGTAAAAGTCAGCCACCAACAAAAAAAACCCACCAAATCAGTCAGAACGTCTCCTGACACCTTGCTAACATGTATAGTATCACCACATGAAAGCGAAGGTCACATCTTAGGGCTAATACACAGTATTAATTAAGCAATAAAAAATATCCCTAGCCTACTAAGAATACCCCTAATGAGGCTGGCCACGAGGCTCATGGTCATTATTATGATGAATATGATACCTTTACCTCAGATGATGACACAGCAGCAGCGAACGCAGAAAACCCCACGCCCGAGGGGAAAAAGAGCAAACTACGATTCTGGAAAGTTCCACACCACGTGGGGCAACTCATAGACCAGAACGTCTGCTATAATATAAACAAAATGCAACTACCTCATAGTGATGGCTAGAAGCATAGTTCCGCGGATGTATATAGCCTCCTAAATAACTAGGATATAGCAAAGCTAAGGCACAGAAACAAAAACAAAAACACATGGCGCGCGCGTCCGATGCGGACCGACTGGGCGCCTACACACAAGTACCCTATTTTAACAATTCCCTGAGGACGTACCAATGGGGCCGCCAGTCCTAGCTAGTCTAAACCTATTCTAGAACATCTCAGATATATACAAATGAGCAAAAGACTCACTAGAGTTGAACGAATATCGAATAAAGCGGAGGACAGGCTAGGCACCTCTACACAGGACGGCCGCAGGGGAAGGAAGGAGGAATGGCGTCGCTTGGTTCAGCGTCTCGGGTAGAATCCACAAAAGACATCCACGAGTTGGAAAGCCTTAATATAACAATTATTAAGTTATTTTTTATTTTTTATGAAGTTTTTTCATAGCGAGTACCCAATCATAAAGACGATTCCATTAGAGAATTAGCGTTGCACTTATGATGTTTAGTACTCTTTCCCCTGCGGCGGATGTTTCAAACAGGATGACCGCAGGTGTTTGAAAGAGAGCTATTATTTAATAGGCACATCATCAATGATGGAGGGGCCACTAATAAATAATAATTTTAAGCCATAACATGTGACCCTCTCCTTCAAGACGATAAATTGTGTCTGGAGTTGAGGGTGTCAGGAGACGTCTTGACAAGATATATATACTGTATGTATGTATGTCCCTAACCCCCTGGGGGTTAGGGAATAGAATATGCCCCACGTGCCTTCTGCGTGTCGTAAGAGGCGACTAAAGAGGTTGGGTCGGTGGGCTTGCGACCCCCACCCGGAAAAAAAAATATCTAAGCAAAGAAAAACGAACGAACAGCCTCGGATGCGGACGGAACCAACGTTGACGAACCACGACCGACTAAGGACATGCCTTCGGACATTCTGAGAATGGCTACGTGGAATGTTAGTGGCATGAATGATGGAACAAAAGAGAGAGAGGTTCTGGAAGTGTTAGTGAATGCCAGGCTGGATGTATGTGGAATGACAGAGACCAAATGGAAAGGTTCAGATGTGAGAGAATGGGAATGTGGAATGGGTGTGTGTGCTGGAGTGAGTGAAGGAACAGCGAGAGAAGGTGCATGTTTGTTTGTAAGTAGCAAATGGAAGGAATGTGTAAGAGAGTATGGGTCTGTGGGTTCAAGGATTGTGTGGGTGAGAATGAAAGTAGGAATACAAACGTGGGTGATTGTATGCGTGTATGCCCCGACAGAGGATATACTTGAAAGAAAGAAAGAGGAGTTCTGGATGAATGTGGAGGCGTGCCTGGAGAAGTTTGACAAGAACGAAAGAATATTTCTGATTGGGGATATGAATGGTAAGGTGGGTGATAGGAAAGTTGAGGGAGTGGTGGGAGGGTGGGGGGTACCATCAGAGGTGAATGGGAATGGTAGTGCACTTGTGGACGTATGTGTGGGAAGGAGGCTGTGGATAGCCAACACCTTCTTCCGACACAGAATGATCCACAGGTACACGTGGAAACGGATGTTGACGATGAAAGATAAGACAGTGGTGGAACGAAAGTCATTGATTGATTATGTATGTGTGGATGAACGAATGAAGAAATCTGTGATGGATGCTAGGGTGTATAGGGGTATTGGAGGGGGTCTGTCTGATCATTATGTAGTGGTAGCTAAGGTTAGGATACAAAAGAAGTGGGTGAGGAGAGCGGGAGGGAGGCGAGAGGAGGGTGGAATGGTGAGGAGGGTGGAGAGGTTGCAGGAGGAGGAAGTCAGGGAGGAGTACAGGAGAGCAGTGGAAAGACGACTAGGTGGGTTCGACCTGGAAGTTATGGAGGAAGTGGAGGAGATGAGCAAGGTGTTTAAGGATGAGATCTGTGCAGCATGTGAGGAGGTGTGTGGAGTGAGGAGAAGAGGGAGGGGAGTGAAAGGTACAGCATGGTGGACAGAAGAGGTAAGAATAGCTGTGGAAGAAAAGAAGAAAGCATATAGAGTGTGGTTGGGTAGTAGAGGGAATGAAGATTCCGAGAGACAGAAACGAGCGAGGTACGTGGAGAGTAAGAGGGTGGTGAAGAGAGTAGTGAAGGAAAGTAAGAGAAGAGTAGATGAGGAATTTGGAAGGAATCTGAGTGTAAAATGGAGGGAGAGTAAGAAACTGTTCTGGAAAGAAGTCAAGAAAGTTAGGGAAGGTAGCAAGGGAAACAGTAAGGGTGTGAAAGATAAGAATGGGAGAATGCTAGCCGAGAAGCAAGAGAGAGTCGAAAGATGGAGGGAGTACTTCAGTGAGTTGCTAAATGAAAGGAATGAAGAGCCAGCAAACATAGCTGGATATGGTATGGGAGGGAGAAGAAGAGAAGTAGTGGAGGAGGAGGTGGGGATCAGGAGGTCAGAAGTGTGGGAAGCCATGAAAAGAGTGAAGTTGGGGAAAGCACCAGGAACAGATGGAGTGTGTGGGGAAATGTTGAGGTATGGTGGTGAGATAGTGATAGAATGGGTATGGAAAATGTGCAAACTAGCATGGGAGAAGGGGAGTGCACCCGATGACTGGAAGACTGGCATAATAGTCCCCCTATATAAGGGCAAAGGGGAAAGAGGAGTGTGTGGTAACCACCGAGGAATATGTCTTCTAAGCGTAGTAGGGAAGGTATACAGTAGGGTAGTGATTGAGAGAGTGAGAGTGAGAACGGAGAAATGGATAGGCGACGAGCAGGGAGGTTTTAGGAAGGGAAGAGGATGTGTAGATCAGATTTTTACCCTGAATTGTGTTGTGGAGAAGTATCTGGAGAAGAAACAAAAGGTGTATGTTGCCTTTATGGACTTGGAGAAGGCCTATGACAGAGTGGATAGAGAAGGTTTGTGGAAAGTACTTAGAATATACGGAGTAGAGGGCAAGTTGCTGAAAGCAGTGAAGAGCATGTATGAGGGTGCAAAGGCGGCAGTACTGTGGAGAGAGTGAGCAGAGCGAGTTCTTTGACCTGAATGTTGGTTTGAAACAGGGGTGTGTGATGTCCCCGTGGTTGTTTACTGTATATATGGATGGAGTCATGAAAGAAATACTATCAAGAGCAGTGAATGTTGGTGTATCGCTGAAAAGGGAGGGAATTGAGTGGAAGCTACCTATACTGCTGTTTGCGGATGATACAGTTCTGATGAGTGATAATGAATGGGAGTTGCAGGGTCTGGTAAATGAGTTTGGAACAGTGTGCGAAAAAACGGAATTTGAAGGTAAATACGGGGAAGAGCAAGGTTATGGTCTTCGAAAGGGGTGAAGTCACAGAGTGTGAGGTGAAGCTGAACGGTCAGGCTATGGAGATCGTCAACTCTTTTAAGTATCTGGGCAGTGTGTTGAGTAAAGATGGGACTATGGATGAAGAGGTGCGGGAGAGGGTACAACAGGGGAAGAGGGTTGTAGGAACGCTAAAAGCAGTAACAAGAAATAGGGTGGTCAGTATGGAAGTGAAGAAGTCCTTGCATGACAGTGTGGTAATCCCGACACTGACTTACGGAAGCGAAGCATGGACGTTGGTTGAGAGACTCAGACCAAGAGTGAGAGCAGTGGAAATGAATTACTTAAGGAGTGCGTGCGGAGTTACATGGAGGGATAGACAGACTAATGAGGAAGTAAGAAGGAGGTGTGGTGTGGAGGTAGATGTGCTGGAAAGTGTGAAAAGGAACAACTTGAGATGGTTCGGCCATATGGAACGTATGGAAAGCGAGAGAATGACTAAGAGGGTGTACGAGAGCGAGGTGGAGGGACAGAGGGGGAGAGGTAGACCGAATATGAGGTGGAAGGATGGAGTGAGGAACTACATGAACGAAGGCGGTGCTGGTTGGGGGGAGGGGCGTCGACTGACTGGGGACAGAGGTGCATGGGGGCGGTTCGTTCGTGGCCACCCCTTCGGGGATCACGGCGTCAGGCAATAGATAGATAGATAGATGTATGTTTTGCTAACTCGTTGCAGACGAGTTGGAAAACACAAAGGTTAGGATCTGTTTTTCCGGCGGAAGGACTGTCTAGAACTGACCCGTCGGACGCCCCACTAGCGGCGGTCTAGTGTAACTAAGGTCCAATTAACCCGTTCGTTGTCTTTAACTAGAACGAACTCCCGGCAGAAGGGGAAGGCTTCCAAAGGGATTCTGGTGCAGCCGGAATGACTCGCCTACACTATCAAATAATTCCTAGCACGGCGGGGAGACTACTAATCTGTCATCGCGGCGGAAGAGTCATTGCTAACCAAGGTCCTTCCCGGCGGAATGGTAACTAAAGTATAGGCCAGTGATAATCGTTATCATATATAAGTACAGTCCATCCTCCTATAACACGACTATATGGGCGGCAGAGCCCCTCGCGCTGTAGGAATAACACTTTATATGGAGATAATTCTATATGGGTCTGAGCCCCACAATTTTGCCCCTTTTTTCTGGATTTCTTGCTAAACAAACACCTATATTACCTACCAGATACCATCAAACCATTAACAAATATAAAAAAATATCACTTAACTTAAAACTAATGAAGAAAAATGGGTCGATCCGACCCTCGCACTATATGAAATGCGCGCTATGCGATCGCGTATACCTACGGCGGCAATACGGCGGTAAATAAAAGTGATCAATCGGTCCTAGGAAAGACCTAGAATATATTAGTTCCTAGAATATATCAAAATGTATGAATATATAATAGAGAAATTAGTTAAAAACTGTTTGAATATACAATATCATGGCTACAATTAACTGATTAAATGTACTATTTATCGGGACCCCCCCTCGTGTTGTGGGAATTCGTGTTATAGGAGGATGGACTGTAGTCTTAATTCCTTCATGGTAAGAACCACGGTGATGTTTTTTCCAGAAGGGTACACGGGGAACTTAGAATAGTGGTGATCGCTATTTCTATTTTTCTTGAGTATTCAAGATAACGGTTTGTGTAAATGTCTCAGGCAGGCTGAGAAATTAGTGTTGCAGATCTACTTGCCCCGGGGTAGTGACTTCTGAAACTTACTTGCCCTGACAGTTTTTTCACTTGCCCTGACATATATTTAACTTGCCCTGATATTTTGAAGAATTTGACTCGTTAAGTA
Source organism: Paralithodes platypus (assembly GCA_032716605.1). Lineage (NCBI taxonomy): Eukaryota > Metazoa > Arthropoda > Malacostraca > Decapoda > Lithodidae > Paralithodes > Paralithodes platypus. The sequence goes on along the minus strand of CM064552.1, from coordinate 41,187,292 downwards.
CCACATACATTCACAAACATGCCACCAGCTTCTATAAATTGCCTATTTTATGTCCACAGTACTTATTTGCTGTTTGCGGATGATACAGTTCTGATGAGCGATAATGAATGGGAGCTGCAGGGTTTGGTAAATGAGTTTGGAACAGTGTGCGAAAAACGGAATTTGAAGGTAAATGCGGGGAAGAGCAAGGTTATGGTCTTCGAAAGGGGTGAAGTCACAGAGTGTGAGGTGAAGTTGAACGGTCAGGGTATGGAGATCGTCAACTCTTTTAAGTATCTGGGTACTGTGTTGAGTAAAGATGGGACTATGGATGAAGAAGTGCGGGAGAGGGTACAACAGGGGAAGAGGGTTGTAGGAACGCTGAAAGCAGTAACAAGAAATAGGGTGGTTAGTATGGAAGTGAAGAAGTCCTTGCATGACAGTGTGGTAATCCTGGCACTGACTTACGAAAGCGAAGCATGGACGTTGGTTGAGAGACTCAGACCAAGAGTGAGAGCAGTGGAAATTAATTACTTAAGAAGTGCGTGCGGAGTTACATGGAGGGATAGACAGACTAATGAAGAAGTAAGAAGGAGGTGTGGTGTGGAGGTAGATGTGCTGGAAAGTGTGAAAAGGAACAACTTGAGATGGTTCAGCCATATGGAACGTATGGAAAGCGAGAGAATGACTAAGACGGTGTACGAGAGCGAGGTGGAAGGACAGAGAGGGAGAGGTAGACCGAAGGCGAGGTGGAAGGATGGAGTGAGGAAGTATATGAACGAAGGCAGTGCTGGTTGGGGGGAGGGGCGTCGACTGACTGGGGACAGAGGTGCATGGGGGCGGTTCGTTCGTGGCCACCCCTTTGGGGATCACGGCGATAGGCAATAGATAGATAGATAGATAGATAGTACTTATTAAGTTTTGGAAAACTTGTGCATTGCTAATGTTTTGGAAATAACAATAGTATTTTCTATGGCACGTTGATGGTAAAAACATTGAATATAAAAGGAGGACATTAATAGTTTCCATTTAATAACCTAATTAAACCTCTCCCATTCCGGGATGCGCAGGTCTCTTCAAATTTATTAGTGGCCCCTCCATCATTGACGATATGCCTATTAAATATTAGCTCTCTTTCAAACACCCGCGGTCAGCCTGTTTGAAACACCCGCCGCAGGGGGAAAGAGTACTAACATCATAAGTGCAACGCTAATTCTCTTATGGAATTGTCTTTATGATTGGGTACTCACTACGAAAAAACTTTGTAAAAAATAAAAAATAACAAGAATTTGTATAATAAAGCTTTCCAACTTAGTTGGAACCCCCCCTGGGGTTAGGGAATAGAATATGCCCCACGTGCCTTATGCGTGTCGTAAGAGGCGACTAAAGAGGTTGGGTCGGTGGGCTTGCGACCCCCACCCGGAAAAAATATCTAACCAAAGAAAAACGAACGAACAGCCTCGGATGCGGACGGAACCAACGTTGACGAACCACGACCGACTAAGGACATGCCTTCGGACATTCTGAGAATGGCTACGTGGAATATTAGTGGCATGAATGATACACAAAAGAGAGAGAGGTTCTGGAAGTGTTAGTGAATACCAGGCTGGATGTATGTGGAATGACAGAGACCAAATGGAAAGGTTCAGATGTGAGAGAGTGGGAGTGTGGAATGGGTGTGTGTGCTGGAGTGAGTGAAGGAACAGCGAGAGAAGGTGCATGTTTGTTTGTAAGTAGCAAATGGAAGGAATGTGTAAGAGAGTATGGGTCTGTGGGTTCAAGGATTGTGTGGGTGAGAATGAAAGTAGGAATACAAACGTGGGTGATTGTATGCGTGTATGCCCCGACGGATATACTTGAAAGAAAGAAAGAGGAGTTCTGGATGAATGTGGAGGCGTGCCTGGAGAAGTTTGACAAGAACGAAAGAATATTTCTGATTGGGGATATGAATGGTAAGGTGGGTGATAGGAAAGTTGAGGGAGTGGTGGGAGGGTGGGGGGTACCATCAGAGGTGAATGGGAATGGTAGTGCACTTGTGGACGTATGTGTGGGGAGGAGGCTGTGGATAGCCAACACCTTCTTCCGACACAGAATGATCCACAGGTACACGTGGAAACGGATGTTGACGATGAAGGATAAGACAGTGGTGGAACGAAAGTCATTGATTGATTATGTATGTGTGGATGAACGAATGAAGAAATCTGTGATGGATGCTAGGGTGTATAGGGGTATTGGAGGGGGTCTGTCTGATCATTATGTAGTGGTAGCTAAGGTTAGGATACAAAAGAAGTGGGTGAGGAGAGCTGGAGGGAGGCGAGAGGAGGGTGGAATGGTGAGGAGGGTGGAGAGGTTGCAGGAGGAGGAATCCGGGAGGAGTACAGGAGAGCAGTGGAAAGACGATTAGGTGGGTTCGACCTGGAAGTTATGGAGGAAGTGGATGAGATGAGCAAGGTGTTTAAGGATGAGATCTGTGCAGCATGTGAGGAGGTGTGTGGAGTGAGGAGAAGAGGGAGGGGAGTGAAAGGTACAGCATGGTGGACAGAAGAGGTAAGAATAGCTGTGGAAGAAAAGAAGAAAGCATATAGAGAGTGGTTGGGTAGTAGAGGGAATGAAGATTCCGAGAGACAGAAACGAGCGAGGTACGTGGAGAGTAAGAGGGTGGTGAAGAGAGTAGTGAAGGAAAGTAAGAGAAGAGTAGATGAGGAATTTGGAAGGAATCTGAGTGTAAAATGGAGGGAGAGTAAGAAACTGTTCTGGAAAGAAGTCAAGAAAGTTAGGGAAGGTAGCAAGGGAAACAGTAAGGGTGTGAAAGATAAGAATGGGAGAATGCTAGCCGAGAAGCAAGAGAGAGTCGAAAGATGGAGGGAGTACTTCAGTGAGTTGCTAAATGAAAGGAATGAAGAGCCAGCAAACATAGCTGGATATGGTATGGGAGGGAGAAGAAGAGAAGTAGTGGAGGAGGAGGTGGGGATCAGGAGGTCAGAAGTGTGGGAAGCCATGAAAAGAGTGAAGTTGGGGAAAGCACCAGGAACAGATGGAGTGTGTGGGGAAATGTTGAGGTATGGTGGTGAGATAGTGATAGAATGGGTATGGAAAATGTGCAAACTAGCATGGGAGAAGGGGAGTGCACCCGATGACTGGAAGACTGACGTAATAGTCCCCCTATATAAGGGCAAAGGGCAAAGAGGAGTGTGTGGTAACCACCGAGGAATATGTCTTCTAAGCGTAGTAGGGAAGGTATACAGTAGGGTAGTGATTGAGAGAGTGAGAGTGAGAACGGAGAAATGGATAGGCGACGAGCAGGGAGGTTTTAGGAAGGGAAGAGGATGTGTAGATCAGATTTTTACCCTGAATTGTGTTGTGGAGAAGTATCTGGAGAAGAAACAAAAGGTGTATGTTGCCTTTATGGACTTGGAGAAGGCCTATGACAGAGTGGATAGAGAAGGTTTGTGGAAAGTACTTAGAATATACGGAGTAGAGGGCAAGTTGCTGAAAGCAGTGAAGAGCATGTATGAGGGTGCAAAGGCGGCAGTACGTGTGGAGAGTGAGCAGAGCGAGTTCTTTGACCTGAATGTTGGTTTGAAACAGGGGTGTGTGATGTCCCCGTGGTTGTTTACTGTATATATGGATGGAGTTATGAAAGAAATACTATCAAGAGCAGTGGATGTTGGTGTATCGCTGAAAAGGGAGGGAATTGAGTGGAAGCTACCTATACTGCTGTTTGCGGATGATACAGTTCTGATGAGTGATAATGAATGGGAGTTGCAGGGTCTGGTAAATGAGTTTGGAACAGTGTGCGAAAAACGGAATTTGAAGGTAAATACGGGGAAGAGCAAGGTTATGGTCTTCGAAAGGGGTGAAGTCACAGAGTGTGAGGTGAAGCTGAACGGTCAGGCTATGGAGATCGTCAACTCTTTTAAGTATCTGGGCAGTGTGTTGAGTAAAGATGGGACTATGGATGAAGAGGTGCGGGAGAGGGTACAACAGGGGAAGAGGGTTGTAGGAACGCTAAAAGCAGTAACAAGAAATAGGGTGGTCAGTATGGAAGTGAAGAAGTCCTTGCATGACAGTGTGGTAATCCCGACACTGACTTACGGAAGCGAAGCATGGACGTTGGTTGAGAGACTCAGACCAAGAGTGAGAGCAGTGGAAATGAATTACTTAAGGAGTGCGTGCGGAGTTACATGGAGGGATAGACAGACTAATGAGGAAGTAAGAAGGAGGTGTGGTGTGGAGGTAGATGTGCTGGAAAGTGTGAAAAGGAACAACTTGAGATGGTTCGGCCATATGGAACGTATGGAAAGCGAGAGAATGACTAAGAGGGTGTATGAGAGCGAGGTGGAGGGACAGAGGGGGAGAGGTAGACCGAATATGAGGTGGAAGGATGGAGTGAGGAAGTACATGAACGAAGGTGGTGCTGGTTGGGGGGAGGGGCGTCGACTGACTGGGGACAGAGGTGCATGGGGGCGGTTCGTTCGTGGCCACCCCTTCGGGGATCACGGCGTCAGGCAATAGATAGATAGATAGAAGTCATGGAAAATTGGAGCTCTCGGGTCAATTTTCGAAGTTTTTCGAAACGGGAGTGTGGGTGTATATTTTCATTAGGGGGATCCTTTTCAGTAGGAAAGTGTTTAAAAAATATATATATATTTTGTTATTGGTACCCCGCGAAAAAAGCATTTTTCGATATCGCTTAGCCTACCCGTAAGTTTTCGGCAGGCCTCCGGAGTGCGTATCAATTGTTTCTGCTGCCGGAAGGCCAATGCGCCGTTTTCTTTTACCGTAGACTTTTCGAGTTCAGCCTTTTCATCTTGGGAAGGATGTCTACCTGTATTTTTGAAGAGGTGTAAGGTCGATTAGGCTTCGCATATGCATATTAATAGGTAATGTACAGTACCGCAGTTTTGGCAAAATACAGTAATCTTTCGAGCCCTGCCCTTCGATGCCCCAGAGGTTTAAACGAAACAAAAATATTCCAATGACCTTAGCTCTTTATGCTTATCAATCCTATAGAGTATGGCACTCACTATTGAAAATCGAGATTTCATCTCCAAACCAAAATTTCGATGACTCAAGTCATGGAAAATTGGAGCTCTCGGGTCAATTTTCGAAGTTTTTCGAAAAGGGAGTTTGGGTGTATATTTTCATTAGGGGGATCCTTTTGAGTAGGAAAGTGTAAAAAAAAAAAAAAAAAAATGTATTGGTACCCCACGAAAAAAGCATTTTTCGATATCGCTTAGCCTACCCGTAAGTTTTCGGCAGGCCTCCGGAGTGCGTATCAATTGTTTCTGCTGCCGGAGGGCCAATGCGCCGTTTTCTTTTACCGTAGACTTTTCGAGTTCAGCCTTTTCATCTTGGGAAGGATGTCTACCTGTATTTTTGAGGAGGTGTAAGGTCGATTAGGCTTCGCATATGCATATTAATAGGTAATGTACAGTACCGCAGTTTTGGCAAAATACAGTAATCTTTCGAGCCCTGCCCTTCGATGCCCCAGAGGTTTAAACGAAACAAAAATATTCCAATGACCTTAGCTCTTTATGCTTATCAATCCTATAGAGTATGGCACTCACTATTGAAAATCGAGATTTCATCTCCAAACCAAAATTTCGATGACTCAAGTCATGGAAAATTGGAGCTCTCGGGTCAATTTTCGAAGTTTTTCGAAAAGGGAGTTTGGGTGTATATTTTCATTAGGGGGATCCTTTTGAGTAGGAAAGTGTAAAAAAAAGTAAATTTTGTTCTTGGTACCCCGCGAAAAAAGCATTTTTCGATATCGCTTAGCCTACCCGTAAGTTTTCGGCAGGCCTCCGGAGTGCGTATCAATTGTTTCTGCTGCCGGAGGGCCAATGCGCCGTTTTCTTTTACCGTAGACTTTTCGAGTTCAGCCTTTTCATCTTGGGAAGGATGTCTACCTGTATTTTTGAGGAGGTGTAAGGTCGATTAGGCTTCGCATATGCATATTAATAGGTGATGTACAGTACCGCAGTTTTGGCAAAATACAGTAATCTTTCGAGCCCTGCCCTTCGATGCCCCAGAGGTTTAAACGAAACAAAAATATTCCAATGACCTTAGCTCTTTATGCTTATCAATCCTATAGAGTATGGCACTCACTATTGAAAATCGAGATTTCATCTCCAAACCAAAATTTCGATGACTCAAGTCATGGAAAATTGGAGCTCTCGGGTCAATTTTCGAAGTTTTTCGAAAAGGGAGTTTGGGTGTATATTTTCATTAGGGGGATCCTTTTGAGTAGGAAAGTGTAAAAAAAAAAAAAATTGTTATTGGTACCCCGCGAAAAAAGCATTTTTCGATATCGCTTAGCCTACCCGTAAGTTTTCGGCAGGCCTCCGGAGTGCGTATCAATTGTTTCTGCTGCCGGAGGGCCAATGCGCCGTTTTCTTTTACCGTAGACTTTTCGAGTTCAGCCTTTTCATCTTGGGAAGGATGTCTACCTGTATTTTTGAGGAGGTGTAAGGTCGATTAGGCTTCGCATATGCATATTAATAGGTGATGTACAGTACCGCAGTTGTGGCAAAATACAGTAATCTTTCGAGCCCTGCCCTTCGATGCCCCAGAGGTTTAAACGAAAAAAAAATATTCCAATGACCTTAGCTCTTTATGCTTATCAATCCAATAGAGTATGGCACTCACTATTGAAAATCGAGATTTCATCTCCAAACCAAAATTTCGATGACTCAAGTCATGGAAAATTGGAGCTCTCGGGTCAATTTTCGAAGTTTTTCGAAAAGGGAGTTTGGGTGTATATTTTCATTAGGGGGATCCTTTTGAGTAGGAAAGTGTAAAAAAAAAGTAAATTTTGTTCTTGGTACCCCGCGAAAAAAGCATTTTTCGATATCGCTTAGCCTACCCGTAAGTTTTCGGCAGGCCTCCGGAGTGCGTATCAATTGTTTCTGCTGCCGGAGGGCCAATGCGCCGTTTTCTTTTACCGTAGACTTTTCGAGTTCAGCCTTTTCATCTTGGGAAGGATGTCTACCTGTATTTTTGAGGAGGTGTAAGGTCGATTAGGCTTCGCATATGCATATTAATAGGTAATGTACAGTACCGCAGTTTTGGCAAAATACAGTAATCTTTCGAGCCCTGCCCTTCGATGCCCCAGAGGTTTAAACGAAACAAAAATATTCCAATGACCTTAGCTCTTTATGCTTATCAATCCTATAGAGTATGGCACTCACTATTGAAAATCGAGATTTCATCTCCAAACCAAAATTTCGATGACTCAAGTCATGGAAAATTGGAGCTCTCGGGTCAATTTTCGAAGTTTTTCGAAAAGGGAGTTTGGGTGTATATTTTCATTAGGGGGATCCTTTTGAGTAGGAAAGTGTAAAAAAAAAGTAAATTTTGTTCTTGGTACCCCGCGAAAAAAGCATTTTTCGATATCGCTTAGCCTACCCGTAAGTTTTCGGCAGGCCTCCGGAGTGCGTATCAATTGTTTCTGCTGCCGGAGGGCCAATGCGCCGTTTTCTTTTACCGTAGACTTTTCGAGTTCAGCCTTTTCATCTTGGGAAGGATGTCTATACCTGTATTTTTGAGGAGGTGTAAGGTCGATTAGGCTTCGCATATGCATATTAATAGGTGATGTACAGTACCGCAGTTTTGGCAAAATACAGTAATCTTTCGAGCCCTGCCCTTCGATGCCCCAGAGGTTTAAACGAAACAAAAATATTCCAATGACCTTAGCTCTTTATGCTTATAGCCTATAGAGTATGGCACTCACTATTGAAAATCGAGATTTCATCTCCAAACCAAAATTTCGATGACTCAAGTCATGGAAAATTGGAGCTCTCGGGTCAATTTTCGAAGTTTTTCGAAAAGGGAGTTTGGGTGTATATTTTCATTAGGGGGATCCTTTTGAGTAGGAAAGTGTAAAAAAAAAAAAATTTGTTCTTGGTACCCCGCGAAAAAAGCATTTTTCGATATCGCTTAGCCTACCCGTAAGTTTTCGGCAGGCCTCCGGAGTGCGTATCAATTGTTTCTGCTGCCGGAGGGCCAATGCGCCGTTTTCTTTTACCGTAGACTTTTCGAGTTCAGCCTTTTCATCTTGGGAAGGATGTCTACCTGTATTTTTGAGGAGGTGTAAGGTCGATTAGGCTTCGCATATGCATATTAATAGGTAATGTACAGTACCGCAGTTTTGGCAAAATACAGTAATCTTTCGAGCCCTGCCCTTCGATGCCCCAGAGGTTTAAACGAAACAAAAATATTCCAATGACCTTAGCTCTTTATGCTTATCAATCCTATAGAGTATGGCACTCACTATTGAAAATCGAGATTTCATCTCCAAACCAAAATTTCGATGACTCAAGTCATGGAAAATTGGAGCTCTCGGGTCAATTTTCGAAGTTTTTCGAAAAGGGAGTTTGGGTGTATATTTTCATTAGGGGGATCCTTTTGAGTAGGAAAGTAAAAAAAAAAGTAAATTTTGTTCTTGGTACCCCGCGAAAAAAGCATTTTTCGATATCGCTTAGCCTACCCGTAAGTTTTCGGCAGGCCTCCGGAGTGCGTATCAATTGTTTCTGCTGCCGGAGGGCCAATGCGCCGTTTTCTTTTACCGTAGACTTTTCGAGTTCAGCCTTTTCATCTTGGGAAGGATGTCTACCTGTATTTTTGAGGAGGTGTAAGGTCGATTAGGCTTCGCATATGCATATTAATAGGTAATGTACAGTACCGCAGTTTTGGCAAAATACAGTAATCTTTCGAGCCCTGCCCTTCGATGCCCCAGAGGTTTAAACGAAACAAAAATATTCCAATGACCTTAGCTCTTTATGCTTATCAATCCTATAGAGTATGGCACTCACTATTGAAAATCGAGATTTCATCTCCAAACCAAAATTTCGATGACTCAAGTCATGGAAAATTGGAGCTCTCGGGTCAATTTTCGAAGTTTTTCGAAAAGGGAGTTTGGGTGTATATTTTCATTAGGGGGATCCTTTTGAGTAGGAAAGTGTAAAAAAAAAGTAAATTTTGTTCTTGGTACCCCGCGAAAAAAGCATTTTTCGATATCGCTTAGCCTACCCGTAAGTTTTCGGCAGGCCTCCGGAGTGCGTATCAATTGTTTCTGCTGCCGGAGGGCCAATGCGCCGTTTTCTTTTACCGTAGACTTTTCGAGTTCAGCCTTTTCATCTTGGGAAGGATGTCTACCTGTATTTTTGAGGAGGTGTAAGGTCGATTAGGCTTCGCATATGCATATTAATAGGTGATGTACAGTACCGCAGTTTTGGCAAAATACAGTAATCTTTCGAGCCCTGCCCTTCGATGCCCCAGAGGTTTAAACGAAACAAAAATATTCCAATGACCTTAGCTCTTTATGCTTATCAATCCTATAGAGTATGGCACTCACTATTGAAAATCGAGATTTCATCTCCAAACCAAAATTTCGATGACTCAAGTCATGGAAAATTGGAGCTCTCGGGTCAATTTTCGAAGTTTTTCGAAAAGGGAGTTTGGGTGTATATTTTCATTAGGGGGATCCTTTTGAGTAGGAAAGTGTAAAAAAAAAAAGTAAATTTTGTTCTTGGTACCCCGCGAAAAAAGCATTTTTCGATATCGCTTAGCCTACCCGTAAGTTTTCGGCAGGCCTCCGGAGTGCGTATCAATTGTTTCTGCTGCCGGAGGGCCAATGCGCCGTTTTCTTTTACCGTAGACTTTTCGAGTTCAGCCTTTTCATCTTGGGAAGGATGTCTACCTGTATTTTTGAGGAGGTGTAAGGTCGATTAGGCTTCGCATATGCATATTAATAGGTGATGTACAGTACCGCAGTTTTGGCAAAATACAGTAATCTTTCGAGCCCTGCCCTTCGATGCCCCAGAGGTTTAAACGAAACAAAAATATTCCAATGACCTTAGCTCTTTATGCTTATCAATCCTATAGAGTATGGCACTCACTATTGAAAATCGAGATTTCATCTCCAAACCAAAATTTCGATGACTCAAGTCATGGAAAATTGGAGCTCTCGGGTCAATTTTCGAAGTTTTTCGAAAAGGGAGTTTGGGTGTATATTTTCATTAGGGGGATCCTTTTGAGTAGGAAAGTGTAAAAAAAAAGTAAATTTTGTTCTTGGTACCCCGCGAAAAAAGCATTTTTCGATATCGCTTAGCCTACCCGTAAGTTTTCGGCAGGCCTCCGGAGTGCGTATCAATTGTTTCTGCTGCCGGAGGGCCAATGCGCCGTTTTCTTTTACCGTAGACTTTTCGAGTTCAGCCTTTTCATCTTGGGAAGGATGTCTACCTGTATTTTTGAGGAGGTGTAAGGTCGATTAGGCTTCGCATATGCATATTAATAGGTGATGTACAGTACCGCAGTTTTGGCAAAATACAGTAATCTTTCGAGCCCTGCCCTTCGATGCCCCAGAGGTTTAAACGAAACAAAAATATTCCAATGACCTTAGCTCTTTATGCTTATCAATCCTATAGAGTATGGCACTCACTATTGAAAATCGAGATTTCATCTCCAAACCAAAATTTCGATGACTCAAGTCATGGAAAATTGGAGCTCTCGGGTCAATTTTCGAAGTTTTTCGAAAAGGGAGTTTGGGTGTATATTTTCATTAGGGGGATCCTTTTGAGTAGGAAAGTGTAAAAAAAAAAAGTAAATTTTGTTATTGGTACCCCGCGAAAAAAACATTTTTCGATATCGCTTAGCCTACCCGTAAGTTTTCGGCAGGCCTCCGGAGTGCGTATCAATTGTTTCTGCTGCCGGAGGGCAAATGCGCCGGGTTTTTTTACCGTAGACTTTTCGAGTTCAGCCTTTTCATCTTGGGAAGGATGTCTACCTGTATTTTTGAGGAGGTGTAAGGTCGATTAGGCTTCGCATATGCATATTAATAGGTGATGTACAGTACCGCAGTTTTGGCAAAATACAGTAATCTTTCGAGCCCTGCCCTTCGATGCCCCAGAGGTTTAAACGAAACAAAAATATTCCAATGACCTTAGCTCTTTATGCTTATCAATCCTATAGAGTATGGCACTCACTATTGAAAATCGAGATTTCATCTCCAAACCAAAATTTCGATGACTCAAGTCATGGAAAATTGGAGCTCTCGGGTCAATTTTCGAAGTTTTTCGAAAAGGGAGTTTGGGTGTATATTTTCATTAGGGGGATCCTTTTGAGTAGGAAAGTGTAAAAAAAAAAAAAAAAAATTTATTGGTACCCCACGAAAAAAGCATTTTTCGATATCGCTTAGCCTACCCGTAAGTTTTCGGCAGGCCTCCGGAGTGCGTATCAATTGTTTCTGCTGCCGGAGGGCCAATGCGCCGGTTTCTTTTACCGTAGACTTTTCGAGTTCAGCCTTTTCATCTTGGGAAGGATGTCTACCTGTATTTTTGAGGAGGTGTAAGGTCGATTAGGCTTCGCATATGCATATTAATAGGTGATGTACAGTACCGCAGTTTTGGCAAAATACAGTAATCTTTCGAGCCCTGCCCTTCGATGCCCCAGAGGTTTAAACGAAACAAAAATATTCCAATGACCTTAGCTCTTTATGCTTATCAATCCTATAGAGTATGGCACTCACTATTGAAAATCGAGATTTCATCTCCAAACCAAAATTTCGATGACTCAAGTCATGGAAAATTGGAGCTCTCGGGTCAATTTTCGAAGTTTTTCGAAAAGGGAGTTTGGGTGTATATTTTCATTAGGGGGATCCTTTTGAGTAGGAAAGTGTAAAAAAAAACATAAATTTTGTTCTTGGTACCCCGCGAAAAAAGCATTTTCCGATATCGCTTAGCCTACCCGTAAGTTTTCGGCAGGCCTCCGGAGTGCGTATCAATTGTTTCTGCTGCCGGAGGGCCAATGCGCCGTTTTCTTTTACCGTAGACTTTTCGAGTTCAGCCTTTTCATCTTGGGAAGGATGTCTACCTGTATTTTTGAGGAGGTGTAAGGTCGATTAGGCTTCGCATATGCATATTAATAGGTGATGTACAGTACCGCAGTTTTGGCAAAATACAGTAATCTTTCGAGCCCTGCCCTTCGATGCCCCAGAGGTTTAAACGAAACAAAAATATTCCAATGACCTTAGCTCTTTATGCTTATCAATCCTATAGAGTATGGCACTCACTATTGAAAATCGAGATTTCATCTCCAAACCAAAATTTCGATGACTCAAGTCATGGAAAATTGGAGCTCTCGGGTCAATTTTCGAAGTTTTTCGAAAAGGGAGTTTGGGTGTATATTTTCATTAGGGGGATCCTTTTGAGTAGGAAAGTGTAAAAAAAAAGTAAATTTTGTTCTTGGTACCCCGCGAAAAAAGCATTTTTCGATATCGCTTAGCCTACCCGTAAGTTTTCGGCAGGCCTCCGGAGTGCGTATCAATTGTTTCTGCTGCCGGAGGGCCAATGCGCCGTTTTCTTTTACCGTAGACTTTTCGAGTTCAGCCTTTTCATCTTGGGAAGGATGTCTACCTGTATTTTTGTAGGTGTAAGGTCGATTAGGCTTCGCATATGCATATTAATAGGTGATGTACAGTACCGCAGTTTTGGCAAAATACAGTAATCTTTCGAGCCCTGCCCTTCGATGCCCCAGAGGTTTAAACGAAACAAAAATATTCCAATGACCTTAGCTCTTTATGCTTATCAATCCTATAGAGTATGGCACTCACTATTGAAAATCGAGATTTCATCTCCAAACCAAAATTTCGATGACTCAAGTCATGGAAAATTGGAGCTCTCGGGTCAATTTTCGAAGTTTTTCGAAAAGGGAGTTTGGGTGTATATTTTCATTAGGGGGATCCTTTTGAGTAGGAAAGTGTAAAAAAAAAAAAAAATTTGTTATTGGTACCCCGCGAAAAAAGCATTTTTCGATATCGCTTAGCCTACCCGTAAGTTTTCGGCAGGCCTCCGGAGTGCGTATCAATTGTTTCTGCTGCCGGAGGGCCAATGCGCCGTTTTCTTTTACCGTAGACTTTTCGAGTTCAGCCTTTTCATCTTGGGAAGGATGTCTACCTGTATTTTTGAGGAGGTGTAAGGTCGATTAGGCTTCGCATATGCATATTAATAGGTGATGTACAGTACCGCAGTTTTGGCAAAATACAGTAATCTTTCGAGCCCTGCCCTTCGATGCCCCAGAGGTTTAAACGAAACAAAAATATTCCAATGACCTTAGCTCTTTATGCTTATCAATCCTATAGAGTATGGCACTCACTATTGAAAATCGAGATTTCATCTCCAAACCAAAATTTCGATGACTCAAGTCATGGAAAATTGGAGCTCTCGGGTCAATTTTCGAAGTTTTTCGAAAAGGGAGTTTGGGTGTATATTTTCATTAGGGGGATCCTTTTGAGTAGGAAAGTGTAAAAAAAAAGTAAATTTTGTTCTTGGTACCCCGCGAAAAAAGCATTTTTCGATATCGCTTAGCCTACCCGTAAGTTTTCGGCAGGCCTCCGGAGTGCGTATCAATTGTTTCTGCTGCCGGAGGGCCAATGCGCCGTTTTCTTTTACCGTAGACTTTTCGAGTTCAGCCTTTTCATCTTGGGAAGGATGTCTACCTGTATTTTTGAGGAGGTGTAAGGTCGATTAGGCTTCGCATATGCATATTAATAGGTAATGTACAGTACCGCAGTTTTGGCAAAATACAGTAATCTTTCGAGCCCTGCCCTTCGATGCCCCAGAGGTTTAAACGAAACAAAAATATTCCAATGACCTTAGCTCTTTATGCTTATCAATCCTATAGAGTATGGCACTCACTATTGAAAATCGAGATTTCATCTCCAAACCAAAATTTCGATGACTCAAGTCATGGAAAATTGGAGCTCTCGGGTCAATTTTCGAAGTTTTTCGAAAAGGGAGTTTGGGTGTATATTTTCATTAGGGGGATCCTTTTGAGTAGGAAAGTGTAAAAAAAAAGTAAATTTTGTTCTTGGTACCCCGCGAAAAAAGCATTTTTCGATATCGCTTAGCCTACCCGTAAGTTTTCGGCAGGCCTCCGGAGTGCGTATCAATTGTTTCTGCCGGAGGGCCAATGCGCCGTTTTCTTTTACCGTAGACTTTTCGAGTTCAGCCTTTTCATCTTGGGAAGGATGTCTACCTGTATTTTTGAGGAGGTGTAAGGTCGATTAGGCTTCGCATATGCATATTAATAGGTGATGTACAGTACCGCAGTTTTGGCAAAATACAGTAATCTTTCGAGCCCTGCCCTTCGATGCCCCAGAGGTTTAAACGAAACAAAAATATTCCAATGACCTTAGCTCTTTATGCTTATCAATCCTATAGAGTATGGCACTCACTATTGAAAATCGAGATTTCATCTCCAAACCAAAATTTCGATGACTCAAGTCATGGAAAATTGGAGCTCTCGGGTCAATTTTCGAAGTTTTTCGAAAAGGGAGTTTGGGTGTATATTTTCATTAGGGGAATCCTTTTGAGTAGGAAAGTGTAAAAAAAAAAAAAAATTTGGTATTGGTACCCCGCGAAAACTGCATTTTTCGATATCGCTTAGCCTACCCGTAAGTTTTCGGCAGGCCTCCGGAGTGCGTATCAATTGTTTCTGCTGCCGGAGGGCCAATGCGCCGTTTTCTTTTACCGTAGACTTTTCGAGTTCAGCCTTTTCATCTTGGGAAGGATGTCTACCTGTATTTTTGAGGAGGTGTAAGGTTGATTAGGCTTCGCATATGCATATTAATAGGTGATGTACAGTACCGCAGTTTTGGCAAAATACAGTAATCTTTCGAGCCCTGCCCTTCGATGCCCCAGAGGTTTAAACGAAACAAAAATATTCCAATGACCTTAGCTCTTTATGCTTATCAATCCTATAGAGTATGGCACTCACTATTGAAAATCGAGATTTCATCTCCAAACCAAAATTTCGATGACTCAAGTCATGGAAAATTGGAGCTCTCGGGTCAATTTTCGAAGTTTTTCGAAAAGGGAGTTTGGGTGTATATTTTCATTAGGGGGATCCTTTTGAGTAGGAAAGTGTAAAAAAAAAGTAAATTTTGTTCTTGGTACCCCGCGAAAAAAAGCATTTTTCGATATCGCTTAGCCTACCCGTAAGTTTTCGGCAGGCCTCCGGAGTGCGTATCAATTGTTTCTGCTGCCGGAGGGCCAATGCGCCGTTTTCTTTTACCGTAGACTTTTCGAGTTCAGCCTTTTCATCTTGGGAAGGATGTCTACCTGTATTTTTGAGGAGGTGTAAGGTCGATTAGGCTTCGCATATGCATATTAATAGGTGATGTACAGTACCGCAGTTTTGGCAAAATACAGTAATCTTTCGAGCCCTGCCCTTCGATGCCCCAGAGGTTTAAACGAAACAAAAATATTCCAATGACCTTAGCTCTTTATGCTTATCAATCCTATAGAGTATGGCACTCACTATTGAAAATCGAGATTTCATCTCCAAACCAAAATTTCGATGACTCAAGTCATGGAAAATTGGAGCTCTCGGGTCAATTTTCGAAGTTTTTCGAAAAGGGAGTTTGGGTGTATATTTTCATTAGGGGGATCCTTTTGAGTAGGAAAGTGTAAAAAAAAAAAATTTTTTGTTCTTGGTACCCCGCGAAAAAAGCATTTTTCGATATCGCTTAGCCTACCCGTAAGTTTTCGGCAGGCCTCCGGAGTGCGTATCAATTGTTTCTGCTGCCGGAGGGCCAATGCGCCGTTTTCTTTTACCGTAGACTTTTCGAGTTCAGCCTTTTCATCTTGGGAAGGATGTCTACCTGTATTTTTGAGGAGGTGTAAGGTCGATTAGGCTTCGCATATGCATATTAATAGGTGATGTACAGTACCGCAGTTTTGGCAAAATACAGTAATCTTTCGAGCCCTGCCCTTCGATGCCCCAGAGGTTTAAACGAAACAAAAATATTCCAATGACCTTAGCTCTTTATGCTTATCAATCCTATAGAGTATGGCACTCACTATTGAAAATCGAGATTTCATCTCCAAACCAAAATTTCGATGACTCAAGTCATGGAAAATTGGAGCTCTCGGGTCAATTTTCGAAGTTTTTCGAAAAGGGAGTTTGGGTGTATATTTTCATTAGGGGGATCCTTTTGAGTAGGAAAGTGTAAAAAAAAAAAAAATTTTGATAATGGTACCCCGCGAAAAAAGCATTTTTCGATATCGCTTAGCCTACCCGTAAGTTTTCGGCAGGCCTCCGGAGTGCGTATCAATTGTTTCTGCTGCCGGAGGGCCAATGCGCCGTTTTCTTTTACCGTAGACTTTTCGAGTTCAGCCTTTTCATCTTGGGAAGGATGTCTACCTGTATTTTTGAGGAGGTGTAAGGTCGATTAGGCTTCGCATATGCATATTAATAGGTGATGTACAGTACCGCAGTTTTGGCAAAATACAGTAATCTTTCGAGCCCTGCCCTTCGATGCCCCAGAGGTTTAAACGAAACAAAAATATTCCAATGACCTTAGCTCTTTATGCTTATCAATCCTATAGAGTATGGCACTCACTATTGAAAATCGAGATTTCATCTCCAAACCAAAATTTCGATGACTCAAGTCATGGAAAATTGGAGCTCTCGGGTCAATTTTCGAAGTTTTTCGAAAAGGGAGTTTGGGTGTATATTTTCATTAGGGGGATCCTTTTGAGTAGGAAAGTGTAAAAAAAAAAAGTAAATTTTGTTCTTGGTACCCCGCGAAAAAAGCATTTTTCGATATCGCTTAGCCTACCCGTAAGTTTTCGGCAGGCCTCCGGAGTGCGTATCAATTGTTTCTGCTGCCGGAGGGCCAATGCGCCGTTTTCTTTTACCGTAGACTTTTCGAGTTCAGCCTTTTCATCTTGGGAAGGATGTCTACCTGTATTTTTGAGGAGGTGTAAGGTCGATTAGGCTTCGCATATGCATATTAATAGGTGATGTACAGTACCGCAGTTTTGGCAAAATACAGTAATCTTTCGAGCCCTGCCCTTCGATGCCCCAGAGGTTTAAACGAAACAAAAATATTCCAATGACCTTAGCTCTTTATGCTTATCAATCCTATAGAGTATGGCACTCACTATTGAAAATCGAGATTTCATCTCCAAACCAAAATTTCGATGACTCAAGTCATGGAAAATTGGAGCTCTCGGGTCAATTTTCGAAGTTTTTCGAAAAGGGAGTTTGGGTGTATATTTTCATTAGGGGGATCCTTTTGAGTAGGAAAGTGTAAAACAAAAAGTAAATTTTGTTCTTGGTACCCCGCGAAAAAAGCATTTTTCGATATCGCTTAGCCTACCCGTAAGTTTTCGGCAGGCCTCCGGAGTGCGTATCAATTGTTTCTGCTGCCGGAGGGCCAATGCGCCGTTTTCTTTTACCGTAGACTTTTCGAGTTCAGCCTTTTCATCTTGGGAAGGATGTCTACCTGTATTTTTGAGGAGGTGTAAGGTCGATTAGGCTTCGCATATGCATATTAATAGGTGATGTACAGTACCGCAGTTTTGGCAAAATACAGTAATCTTTCGAGCCCTGCCCTTCGATGCCCCAGAGGTTTAAACGAAACAAAAATATTCCAATGACCTTAGCTCTTTATGCTTATCAATCCTATAGAGTATGGTACTCACTATTGAAAATCGAGATTTCATCTCCAAACCAAAATTTCGATGACTCAAGTCATGGAAAATTTGAGCTCTCGGGTCAATTTTCGAAGTTTTTCGAAAAGGGAGTTTGGGTGTATATTTTCATTAGGGGGATCCTTTTGAGTAGGAAAGTGTAAAAAAAAAGTAAATTTTTGTTCTTGGTACCCTGCGAAAAAAGCATTTTTCGATATCGCTTATCCTACCCGTAAGTTTTCGGCAGGCCTCCGGAGTGCGTATCAATTGTTTCTGCTGCCGGAGGGCCAATGCGCCGTTTTCTTTTACCGTAGACTTTTCGAGTTCAGCCTTTTCATCTTGGGAAGGATGTCTACCTGTATTTTTGAGGAGGTGTAAGGTTGATTAGGCTTCGCATATGCATATTAATAGGTGATGTACAGTACCGCAGTTTTGGCAAAATACAGTAATCTTTCGAGCCCTGCCCTTCGATGCCCCAGAGGTTTAAACGAAACAAAAATATTCCAATGACCTTAGCTCTTTATGCTTATCAATCCTATAGAGTATGGCACTCACTATTGAAAATCGAGATTTCATCTCCAAACCAAAATTTCGATGACTCAAGTCATGGAAAATTGGAGCTCTCGGGTCAATTTTCGAAGTTTTTCGAAAAGGGAGTTTGGGTGTATATTTTCATTAGGGGGATCCTTTTGAGTAGGAAAGTGTAAAAAAAAAGTAAATTTTGTTCTTGGTACCCCGCGAAAAAAGCATTTTTCGATATCGCTTAGCCTACCCGTAAGTTTTCGGCAGGCCTCCGGAGTGCGTATCAATTGTTTCTGCTGCCGGAGGGCCAATGCGCCGTTTTCTTTTACCGTAGACTTTTCGAGTTCAGCCTTTTTTTCTTGGGAAGGATGTCTACCTGTATTTTTGAGGAGGTGTAAGGTCGATTAGGCTTCGCATATGCATATTAATAGGTGATGTACAGTACCGCAGTTTTGGCAAAATACAGTAATCTTTCGAGCCCTGCCCTTCGATGCCCCAGAGGTTTAAACGAAACAAAAATATTCCAATGACCTTAGCTCTTTATGCTTATCAATCCTATAGAGTATGGCACTCACTATTGAAAATCGAGATTTCATCTCCAAACCAAAATTTCGATGACTCAAGTCATGGAAAATTGGAGCTCTCGGGTCAATTTTCGAAGTTTTTCGAAAAGGGAGTTTGGGAATATTAATTCATTAGGGGGATCCTTTTGAGTAGGAAAGTGTAAAAAAAAAGTAAATTTTGTTCTTGGTACCCCGCGAAAAAAGCATTTTTCGATATCGCTTAGCCTACCCGTAAGTTTTCGGCAGGCCTCCGGAGTGCGTATCAATTGTTTCTGCTGCCGGAGGGCCAATGCGCCGTTTTCTTTTACCGTAGACTTTTCGAGTTCAGCCTTTTCATCTTGGGAAGGATGTCTACCTGTATTTTTGAGGAGGTGTAATGTTGATTAGGCTTCGCATATGCATATTAATAGGTATTAATTACAGTACCGCAGTTTTGGCAAAATACAGTAATCTTTCGAGCCCTGCCCTTCGATGCCCCAGAGGTTTAAACGAAACAAAAATATTCCAATGACCTTAGCTCTTTATGCTTATCAATCCTATAGAGTATGGCACTCACTATTGAAAATCGAGATTTCATCTCCAAACCAAAATTTCGATGACTCAAGTCATGGAAAATTGGAGCTCTCGGGTCAATTTTCGAAGTTTTTCGAAAAAGGGAGTTTGGGTGTATATTTTCATTAGGGGGATCCTTTTGAGTAGGAAAGTGTAAAAAAAAAAAAGTAAATTTTGTTCTTGGTACCCCGCGAAAAAAGCATTTTTCGATATCGCTTAGCCTACCCGTAAGTTTTCGGCAGGCCTCCGGAGTGCGTATCAATTGTTTCTGCTGCCGGAGGGCCAATGCGCCGTTTTCTTTTACCGTAGACTTTTCGAGTTCAGCCTTTTCATCTTGGGAAGGATGTCTACCTGTATTTTTGAGGAGGTGTAAGGTCGATTAGGCTTCGCATATGCATATTAATACAGTACCGCAGTTTTGGCAAAATACAGTAATCTTTCGAGCCCTGCCCTTCGATGCCCCAGAGGTTTAAACGAAACAAAAATATTCCAATGACCTTAGCTCTTTATGCTTATCAATCCTATAGAGTATGGCACTCACTATTGAAAATCGAGATTTCATCTCCAAACCAAAATTTCGATGACTCAAGTCATGGAAAATTGGAGCTCTCGGGTCAATTTTCGAAGTTTTTCGAAAAGGGAGTTTGGGTGTATATTTTCATTAGGGGGATCCTTTTGAGTAGGAAAGTGTAAAAAAAAAGTAAATTTTGTTCTTGGTACCCCGCGAAAAAAGCATTTTTCGATATCGCTTAGCCTACCCGTAAGTTTTCGGCAGGCCTCCGGAGTGCGTATCAATTGTTTCTGCTGCCGGAGGGCCAATGCGCCGTTTTCTTTTACCGTAGAGTTTTCAAGTTCAGCCTTTTCATCTTGGGAAGGATGTCTACCTGTATTTTTGAGGAGGTGTAAGGTCGATTAGGCTTCGCATATGCATATTAATAGGTGATGTACAGTACCGCAGTTTTGGCAAAATACAGTAATCTTTCGAGCCCTGCCCTTCGATGCCCCAGAGGTTTAAACGAAACAAAAATATTCCAATGACCTTAGCTCTTTATGCTTATTAGTCCTATAGAGTATGGCACTCACTATTGAAAATCGAGATTTCATCTCCAAACCAAAATTTCGATGACTCAAGTCATGGAAAATTGGAGCTCTCGGGTCAATTTTCGAAGTTTTTCGAAAAGGGAGTGTGGGTGTATATTTTCATTAGGGGGATCCTTTTCAGTAGGAAAGTGTAAAAAAACAAATATATATTTTGTTATTGGTACCCCGCGAAAAAAGCATTTTTCGATATCGCTTAGCCTACCCGTAAGTTTTCGGCAGGCCTCCGGAGTGCGTATCAATTGTTTCTGCTGCCGGAGGGCCAATGCGCCGTTTTCTTTTACCGTAGACTTTTCGAGTTCAGCCTTTTCATCTTGGGAAGGATGTCTACCTGTATTTTTGAGGAGGTGTAAGGTCGATTAGGCTTCGCATATGCATATTAATAGGTAATGTACAGTACCGCAGTTTTGGCAAAATACAGTAATCTTTCGAGCCCTGCCCTTCGATGCCCCAGAGGTTTAAACGAAACAAAAATATTCCAATGACCTTAGCTCTTTATGCTTATCAATCCTATAGAGTATGGCACTCACTATTGAAAATCGAGATTTCATCTCCAAACCAAAATTTCGATGACTCAAGTCATGGAAAATTGGAGCTCTCGGGTCAATTTTCGAAGTTTTTCGAAAAGGGAGTTTGGGTGTATATTTTCATTAGGGGGATCCTTTTGAGTAGGAAAGTGTAAAAAAAAAAAAAATTTTGTTCTTGGTACCCCGCGAAAAAAGCATTTTTCGATATCGCTTAGCCTACCCGTAAGTTTTCGGCAGGCCTCCGGAGTGCGTATCAATTGTTTCTGCTGCCGGAGGGCCAATGCGCCGTTTTCTTTTACCGTAGACTTTTCGAGTTCAGCCTTTTCATCTTGGGAAGGATGTCTACCTGTATTTTTGAGGAGGTGTAAGGTCGATTAGGCTTCGCATATGCATATTAATAGGTGATGTACAGTACCGCAGTTTTGGCAAAATACAGTAATCTTTCGAGCCCTGCCCTTCGATGCCCCAGAGGTTTAAACGAAACAAAAATATTCCAATGACCTTAGCTCTTTATGCTTATCAATCCTATAGAGTATGGCACTCACTATTGAAAATCGAGATTTCATCTCCAAACCAAAATTTCGATGACTCAAGTCATGGAAAATTGGAGCTCTCGGGTCAATTTTCGAAGTTTTTCGAAAAGGGAGTTTGGGTGTATATTTTCATTAGGGGGATCCTTTTGAGTAGGAAAGTGTAAAAAAAAAAGTAAAATTTTTTCTTGGTACCCCGCGAAAAAAGCATTTTTCGATATCGCTTAGCCTACCCGTAAGTTTTCGGCAGGCCTCCGGAGTGCGTATCAATTGTTTCTGCTGCCGGAGGGCCAATGCGCCGTTTTCTTTTACCGTAGACTTTTCGAGTTCAGCCTTTTCATCTTGGGAAGGATGTCTACCTGTATTTTTGAGGAGGTGTAAGGTCGATTAGGCTTCGCATATGCATATTAATAGGTGATGTACAGTACCGCAGTTTTGGCAAAATACAGTAATCTTTCGAGCCCTGCCCTTCGATGCCCCAGAGGTTTAAACGAAACAAAAATATTCCAATGACCTTAGCTCTTTATGCTTATCAATCCTATAGAGTATGGCACTCACTATTGAAAATCGAGATTTCATCTCCAAACCAAAATTTCGATGACTCAAGTCATGGAAAATTGGAGCTCTCGGGTCAATTTTCGAAGTTTTTCGAAAAGGGAGTTTGGGTGTATATTTTCATTAGGGGGATCCTTTTGAGTAGGAAAGTGTAAAAAAAAAGTAAATTTTGTTCTTGGTACCCCGCGAAAAAAGCATTTTTCGATATCGCTTAGCCTACCCGTAAGTTTTCGGCAGGCCTCCGGAGTGCGTATCAATTGTTTCTGCTGCCGGAGGGCCAATGCGCCGTTTTCTTTTACCGTAGACTTTTCGAGTTCAGCCTTTTCATCTTGGGAAGGATGTCTACCTGTATTTTTGAGGAGGTGTAAGGTCGATTAGGCTTCGCATATGCATATTAATAGGTGATGTACAGTACCGCAGTTTTGGCAAAATACAGTAATCTTTCGAGCCCTGCCCTTCGATGCCCCAGAGGTTTAAACGAAACAAAAATATTCCAATGACCTTAGCTCTTTATGCTTATCAATCCTATAGAGTATGGCACTCACTATTGAAAATCGAGATTTCATCTCCAAACGAAAATTTCGATGACTCAAGTCATGGAAAATTGGAGCTCTCGGGTCAATTTTCGAAGTTTTTCGAAAAGGGAGTTTGGGTGTATATTTTCATTAGGGGGATCCTTTTGAGTAGGAAAGTGTAAAATTTTTTTTTTTTGTTATTGGTACCCCGCGAAAAAAGCATTTTTCGATATCGCTTAGCCTACCCGTAAGTTTTCGGCAGGCCTCCGGAGTGCGTATCAATTGTTTCTGCTGCCGGAGGGCCAATGCGCCGTTTTCTTTTACCGTAGACTTTTCGAGTTCAGCCTTTTCATCTTGGGAAGGATGTCTACCTGTATTTTTGAGGAGGTGTAAGGTCGATTAGGCTTCGCATATGCATATTAATAGGTAATGTACAGTACCGCAGTTTTGGCAAAATACAGTAATCTTTCGATGCCCCAGAGGTTTAAACGAAACAAAAATATTCCAATGACTCTTTATGCTTATCAATCCTATAGAGTATGGCACTCACTATTGAAAATCGAGATTTCATCTCCAAACCAAAATTTCGATGACTCAAGTCATGGAAAATTGGAGCTCTCGGGTCAATTTTCGAAGTTTTTCGAAAAGGGAGTTTGGGTGTATATTTTCATTAGGGGGATCCTTTTGAGTAGGAAAGTGTAAACAAAAATAAATAAATTTTGTTCTTGGTACCCCACGAAAAAAGCATTTTTCGATATCGCTTAGCCTACCCGTAAGTTTTCGGCAGGCCTCCGGAGTGCGTATCAATTGTTTCTGCTGCCGGAGGGCCAATGCGCCGTTTTCTTTTACCGTAGACTTTTCGAGTTCAGCCTTTTCATCTTGGGAAGGATGTCTACCTGTATTTTTGAGGAGGTGTAAGGTCGATTAGGCTTCGCATATGCATATTAATAGGTGATGTACAGTACCGCAGTTTTGGCAAAATACAGTAATCTTTCGAGCCCTGCCCTTCGATGCCCCAGAGGTTTAAACGAAACAAAAATATTCCAATGACCTTAGCTCTTTATGCTTATCAATCCTATAGAGTATGGCACTCACTATTGAAAATCGAGATTTCATCTCCAAACCAAAATTTCGATGACTCAAGTCATGGAAAATTGGAGCTCTCGGGTCAATTTTCGAAGTTTTTCGAAAAGGGAGTTTGGGTGTATATTTTCATTAGGGGGATCCTTTTGAGTAGGAAAGTGTTAATAAAAAAATAAACTTTGTTATTGGTACCCCGCGAAAAAAGCATTTTTCGATATCGCTTAGCCTACCCGTAAGTTTTCGGCAGGCCTCCGGAGTGCGTATCAATTGTTTCTGCTGCCGGAGGGCCAATGCGCCGTTTTCTTTTACCGTAGACTTTTCGAGTTCAGCCTTTTCATCTTGGGAAGGATGTCTACCTGTATTTTTGAGGAGGTGTAAGGTCGATTAGGCTTCGCATATGCATATTAATAGGTGATGTACAGTACCGCAGTTTTGGCAAAATACAGTAATCTTTCGAGCCCTGCCCTTCGATGCCCCAGAGGTTTAAACGAAACAAAAATATTCCAATGACCTTAGCTCTTTATGCTTATCAATCCTATAGAGTATGGCACTCACTATTGAAAATCGAGATTTCATCTCCAAACCAAAATTTCGATGACTCAAGTCATGGAAAATTGGAGCTCTCGGGTCAATTTTCGAAGTTTTTCGAAAAGGGAGTTTGGGTGTATATTTTCATTAGGGGGATCCTTTTGAGTAGGAAAGTGTAAAAAAAAAAAATCTTTTGTTATTGGTACCCCGCGAAAAAAGCATTTTTCGATATCGCTTAGCCTACCCGTAAGTTTTCGGCAGGCCTCCGGAGTGCGTATCAATTGTTTCTGCTGCCGGAGGGCCAATGCGCCGTTTTCTTTTACCGTAGACTTTTCGAGTTCAGCCTTTTCATCTTGGGAAGGATGTCTACCTGTATTTTTGAGGAGGTGTAAGGTCGATTAGGCTTCGCATATGCATATTAATAGGTAATGTACAGTACCGCAGTTTTGGCAAAATACAGTAATCTTTCGAGCCCTGCCCTTCGATGCCCCAGAGGTTTAAACGAAACAAAAATATTCCAATGACCTTAGCTCTTTATGCTTATCAATCCTATAGAGTATGGCACTCACTATTGAAAATCGAGATTTCATCTCCAAACCAAAATTTCGATGACTCAAGTCATGGAAAATTGGAGCTCTCGGGTCAATTTTCGAAGTTTTTCGAAAAGGGAGTTTGGGTGTATATTTTCATTAGGGGGATCCTTTTGAGTAGGAAAGTGTAAAAAAAAAGTAAATTTTGTTCTTGGTACCCCGCGAAAAAAGCATTTTTCGATATCGCTTAGCCTACCCGTAAGTTTTCGGCAGGCCTCCGGAGTGCGTATCAATTGTTTCTGCTGCCGGAGGGCCAATGCGCCGTTTTCTTTTACCGTAGACTTTTCGAGTTCAGCCTTTTCATCTTGGGAAGGATGTCTACCTGTATTTTTGAGGAGGTGTAAGGTCGATTAGGCTTCGCATATGCATATTAATAGGTGATGTACAGTACCGCAGTTTTGGCAAAATACAGTAATCTTTCGAGCCCTGCCCTTCGATGCCCCAGAGGTTTAAACGAAACAAAAATATTCCAATGACCTTAGCTCTTTATGCTTATCAATCCTATAGAGTATGGCACTCACTATTGAAAATCGAGATTTCATCTCCAAACCAAAATTTCGATGACTCAAGTCATGGAAAATTGGAGCTCTCGGGTCAATTTTCGAAGTTTTTCGAAAAGGGAGTTTGGGTGTATATTTTCATTAGGGGGATCCTTTTGAGTAGGAAAGTGTAAAAAAAAAGTAAATTTTGTTCTTGGTACCCCGCGAAAAAAGCATTTTTCGATATCGCTTAGCCTACCCGTAAGTTTTCGGCAGGCCTCCGGAGTGCGTATCAATTGTTTCTGCTGCCGGAGGGCCAATGCGCCGTTTTCTTTTACCGTAGACTTTTCGAGTTCAGCCTTTTCATCTTGGGAAGGATGTCTACCTGTATTTTTGAGGAGGTGTAAGGTCGATTAGGCTTCGCATATGCATATTAATAGGTGATGTACAGTACCGCAGTTTTGGCAAAATACAGTAATCTTTCGAGCCCTGCCCTTCGATGCCCCAGAGGTTTAAACGAAACAAAAATATTCCAATGACCTTAGCTCTTTATGCTTATCAATCCTATAGAGTATGGCACTCACTATTGAAAATCGAGATTTCATCTCCAAACCAAAATTTCGATGACTCAAGTCATGGAAAATTGGAGCTCTCGGGTCAATTTTCGAAGTTTTTCGAAAGGGAGTTTGGGTGTATATTTTCCTTTTGAGTAGGAAAGTGTAAAACAAAACAAAAATTGTTATTGGTACCCCGCGAAAAAAGCATTTTTCGATATCGCTTAGCCTACCCGTAAGTTTTCGGCAGGCCTCCGGAGTGCGTATCAATTGTTTCTGCTGCCGGAGGGCCAATGCGCCGTTTTCTTTTACCGTAGACTTTTCGAGTTCAGCCTTTTCATCTTGGGAAGGATGTCTACCTGTATTTTTGAGGAGGTGTAAGGTCGATTAGGCTTCGCATATGCATATTAATAGGTAATGTACAGTACCGCAGTTTTGGCAAAATACAGTAATCTTTCGAGCCCTGCCCTTCGATGCCCCAGAGGTTTAAACGAAACAAAAATATTCCAATGACCTTAGCTCTTTATGCTTATCAATCCTATAGAGTATGGCACTCACTATTGAAAATCGAGATTTCATCTCCAAACCAAAATTTCGATGACTCAAGTCATGGAAAATTGGAGCTCTCGGGTCAATTTTCGAAGTTTTTCGAAAAGGGAGTTTGGGTGTATATTTTCATTAGGGGGATCCTTTTGAGTAGGAAAGTGTAAAAAAAAAAAAAATTTGTTATTGGTACCCCGCGAAAAAAGCATTTTTCGATATCGCTTAGCCTACCCGTAAGTTTTCGGCAGGCCTCCGGAGTGCGTATCAATTGTTTCTGCTGCCGGAGGGCCAATGCGCCGTTTTCTTTTACCGTAGACTTTTCGAGTTCAGCCTTTTCATCTTGGGAAGGATGTCTACCTGTATTTTTGAGGAGGTGTAAGGTCGATTAGGCTTCGCATATGCATATTAATAGGTAATGTACAGTACCGCAGTTTTGGCAAAATACAGTAATCTTTCGAGCCCTGCCCTTCGATGCCCCAGAGGTTTAAACGAAAAAAAAATATTCCAATGACCTTAGCTCTTTATGCTTATCAATCCAATAGAGTATGGCACTCACTATTGAAAATCGAGATTTCATCTCCAAACCAAAATTTCGATGACTCAAGTCATGGAAAATTGGAGCTCTCGGGTCAATTTTCGAAGTTTTTCGAAAAGGGAGTTTGGGTGTATATTTTCATTAGGGGGATCCTTTTCAGTAGGAAAGTGTAAAACAAAAATATATATATTTTGTTATTGGTACCCCGCGAAAAAAGCATTTTTCGATATCGCTTAGCCTACCCGTAAGTTTTCGGCAGGCCTCCGGAGTGCGTATCAATTGTTTCTGCTGCCGGAGGGCCAATGCGCCGTTTTCTTTTACCGTAGACTTTTCGAGTTCAGCCTTTTCATCTTGGGAAGGATGTCTACCTGTATTTTTGAGGAGGTGTAAGGTCGATTAGGCTTCGCATATGCATATTAATAGGTAATGTACAGTACCGCAGTTTTGGCAAAATACAGTAATCTTTCGAGCCCTGCCCTTCGATGCCCCAGAGGTTTAAACGAAACAAAAATATTCCAATGACCTTAGCTCTTTATGCTTATCAATCCTATAGAGTATGGCACTCACTATTGAAAATCGAGATTTCATCTCCAAACCAAAATTTCGATGACTCAAGTCATGGAAAATTGGAGCTCTCGGGTCAATTTTCGAAGTTTTTCGAAAAGGGAGTTTGGGTGTATATTTTCATTAGGGGGATCCTTTGGAGTAAGAAAGTGTAAAAAAAAAAAAAAATTGTTATTGGTACCCCGCGAAAAAAGCATTTTTCGATATCGCTTAGCCTACCCGTAATATTTCGGCAGGCCTCCGGAGTGCGTATCAATTGTTTCTGCTGCCGGAGGGCCAATGCGCCGTTTTCTTTTACCGTAGACTTTTCGAGTTCAGCCTTTTCATCTTGGGAAGGATGTCTACCTGTATTTTTGAGGAGGTGTAAGGTCGATTAGGCTTCGCATATGCATATTAATAGGTAATGTACAGTACCGCAGTTTTGGCAAAATACAGTAATCTTTCGAGCCCTGCCCTTCGATGCCCCAGAGGTTTAAACGAAACAAAAATATTCCAATGACCTTAGCTCTTTATGCTTATCAATCCTATAGAGTATGGCACTCACTATTGAAAATCGAGATTTCATCTCCAAACCAAAATTTCGATGACTCAAGTCATGGAAAATTGGAGCTCTCGGGTCAATTTTCGAAGTTTTTCGAAAAGGGAGTTTGGGTGTATATTTTCATTAGGGGGATCCTTTTGAGTAGGAAAGTGTAAAAAAAAAGTAAATTTTGTTCTTGGTACCCCGCGAAAAAAGCATTTTTCGATATCGCTTAGCCTACCCGTAAGTTTTCGGCAGGCCTCCGGAGTGCGTATCAATTGTTTCTGCTGCCGGAGGGCCAATGCGCCGTTTTCTTTTACCGTAGACTTTTCGAGTTCAGCCTTTTCATCTTGGGAAGGATGTCTACCTGTATTTTTGAGGAGGTGTAAGGTCGATTAGGCTTCGCATATGCATATTAATAGGTAATGTACAGTACCGCAGTTTTGGCAAAATACAGTAATCTTTCGAGCCCTGCCCTTCGATGCCCCAGAGGTTTAAACGAAACAAAAATATTCCAATGACCTTAGCTCTTTATGCTTATCAATCCTATAGAGTATGGCACTCACTATTGAAAATCGAGATTTCATCTCCAAACCAAAATTTCGATGGCTCAAGTCATGGAAAATTGGAGCTCACGGGTCAATTTTCGAAGTTTTTCGAAAAGGGAGTTTGGGTGTATATTTTCATTAGGGGGATGCTTTTGAGTAGGAAAGTGTAAAAAAAAGTAAATTTTGTTCTTGGTACCCCGCGAAAAACGCATTTTTCAATATCGCTTACCATACCCGTAAGTTTTTGGCAGGCCTCCGGAGTGCGTATCAATTGTTTCTGCTGCCGGAGGGCCAATGCGCCGTTTTCTTTTACCGTAGACTTTTCGAGTTCAGCCTTTTCATCTTGGGAAGGATGTCTACCTGTATTTTTGAGGAGGTGTAAGGTTGATTAGGCTTCGCATATGCATATTAATAGGTGATGTACAGTACCGCAGTTTTGGCAAAATACAGTAATCTTTCGAGCCCTGCCCTTCGATGCCCCAGAGGTTTAAACGAAACAAAAATATTCCAATGACCTTAGCTCTTTATGCTTATCAATCCTATAGAGTATGGCACTCACTATTGAAAATCGAGATTTCATCTCCAAACCAAAATTTCGATGACTCAAGTCATGGAAAATTGGAGCTCTCGGGTCAATTTTCGAAGTTTTTCGAAAAGGGAGTGTGGGTGTATATTTTCATTAGGGGGATCCTTTTCAGTAGGAAAGTGTTTAAAAAATATATATATATTTTGTTATTGGTACCCCGCGAAAAAAGCATTTTTCGATATCGCTTAGCCTACCCGTAAGTTTTCGGCAGGCCTCCGGAGTGCGTATCAATTGTTTCTGCTGCCGGAAGGCCAATGCGCCGTTTTCTTTTACCGTAGACTTTTCGAGTTCAGCCTTTTCATCTTGGGAAGGATGTCTACCTGTATTTTTGAGGAGGTGTAAGGTCGATTAGGCTTCGCATATGCATATTAATAGGTAATGTACAGTACCGCAGTTTTGGCAAAATACAGTAATTTTTCGAGCCCTGCCCTTCGATGCCCCAGAGGTTTAAACGAAACAAAAATATTCCAATGACCTTAGCTCTTTATGCTTATCAATCCTATAGAGTATGGCACTCACTATTGAAAATCGAGATTTCATCTCCAAACCAAAATTTCGATGACTCAAGTCATGGAAAATTGGAGCTCTCGGGTCAATTTTCGAAGTTTTTCGAAAAGGGAGTTTGGGTGTATATTTTCATTAGGGGGATCCTTTTGAGTAGGAAAGTGTAAAAAAAAAAAAAAATGTTATTGGTACCCCGCGAAAAAAGCATTTTTCGATATCGCTTAGCCTACCCGTAAGTTTTCGGCAGGCCTCCGGAGTGCGTATCAATTGTTTCTGCTGCCGGAGGGCCAATGCGCCGTTTTCTTTTACCGTAGACTTTTCGAGTTCAGCCTTTTCATCTTGGGAAGGATGTCTACCTGTATTTTTGAGGAGGTGTAAGGTCGATTAGGCTTCGCATATGCATATTAATAGGTAATGTACAGTACCGCAGTTTTGGCAAAATACAGTAATCTTTCGAGCCCTGCCCTTCGATGCCCCAGAGGTTTAAACGAAACAAAAATATTCCAATGACCTTAGCTCTTTATGCTTATCAATCCTATAGAGTATGGCACTCACTATTGAAAATCGAGATTTCATCTCCAAACCAAAATTTCGATGGCTCAAGTCATGGAAAATTGGAGCTCTCGGGTCAATTTTCGAAGTTTTTCGAAAAGGGAGTTTGGGTGTATATTTTCATTAGGGGGATCCTTTTGAGTAGGAAAGTGTAAAAAAAACGTAAATTTTGTTCTTGGTACCCCGCGAAAAAAGCATTTTTCGATATCGCTTAGCCTACCCGTAAGTTTTCGGCAGGCCTCCGGAGTGCGTATCAATTGTTTCTGCTGCCGGAGGGCCAATGCGCCGTTTTCTTTTACCGTAGACTTTTCGAGTTCAGCCTTTTCATCTTGGGAAGGATGTCTACCTGTATTTTTGAGGAGGTGTAAGGTCGATTAGGCTTCGCATATGCATATTAATAGGTAATGTACAGTACCGCAGTTTTGGCAAAATACAGTAATCTTTCGAGCCCTGCCCTTCGATGCCCCAGAGGTTTAAACGAAACAAAAATATTCCAATGACCTTAGCTCTTTATGCTTATCAATCCTATAGAGTATGGCACTCAATATTGAAAATCGAGATTTCATCTCCAAACCAAAATTTCGATGACTCAAGTCATGGAAAATTGGAGCTCTCGGGTCAATTTTCGAAGTTTTTCGAAAAGGGAGTTTGGGTGTATATTTTCATTAGGGGGATCCTTTTGAGTAGGAAAGTGTAAAAAAAACATAAATTTTGTTCTTGGTACCCCGCGAAAAAAACATTTTTCGATATCGCTTAGCCTACCCGTAAGTTTTCGGCAGGCCTCCGGAGTGCGTATCAATTGTTTCTGCTGCCGGAGGGCCAATGCGCCGTTTTCTTTTACTGTAGACTTTTCAAGTTCAGCCTTTTCATATTGGCAAGGATGTCTACCTGTATTTTTGAGGAGGTGTAAGGCTGATTAGGCTTCGCATATGCATATTAATAGGTGATGTACAGAACCGCAGTTTTGGCAAAATACAGTAATCTTTCGAGCCCTGCCCTTCGATGCCCCAGAGGTTTAAACGAAACAAAAATATTCCAATGACCTTAGCTCTTTATGCTTATCAATCCTATAGAGTATGGCACTCACTATTGAAAATCGAGATTTCATCATTCTCCAAACCAAAATTTCGATGTGAGTCATCGAAATTTGGTTTGGAGAATGATGAAATCTCGATTTTCAATAGTGAGTGCCATACTCTATGATTGATAAGAATAAAGAGCTAAGGTCATTGGAATATTTTTGTTTCATGGAAAATTGGAGCTCTCGGATCAATTTTCGAAGTTTTTCGAAAATGGAGTTTGGGTGTATATTTTCATTAGGGGGATCCTTTTGAGTAAGAAAGTGTAAAAAAAAAGTAAATTTTGTTCTTGGTACCCAGCGAAAAAAGCATTTTTCGATATCGCTTAGCCTACCCGAAAGTTTTCGGCAGGCCTCCGGAGTGCGTATCAATTGTTTCTGCTGCCGGAGGGCCAATGCGCCGTTTTCTTTTACCGTAGATAAAATGCCCCAGAACGAGAAGCCCACCACAGAAGCCACGAACGAACACCACACAGAAACACCCGAAAGAAAGGTCCACAGAACGAAAGGACCAGCTGACCGAGCCAGCCAATTCAGACAGGCCCAAGCCCGCAGGGCTAAGCAGCTCCAGGCCGCACCTACCTACCCCTTCTAAACTGACCGTTGTCCACAACTCACGTACACTACCCCCTCGTGTCCTACACTTCTAACTACAATGATGATGAACAGGAATATACATTCATATTAAAAACACCCATGGTCCCTAGGTTGAGCCAAGACCAACAAATCGTACAGCCATATATCTATGTATGTTCTTACATCCGAGAAGTAGATGTTATATATCTTAGAAGTTAAAACCCCCACGCCTGTCCCTAGACCTCGTATATCAATTTCCATGACGAGTATAGATATATGTAACCCGAGCTCAGTCGCCCCTTACATTGTTCCTCTAGTAACTAAGTGTCTCTATAATATTAACTGCCACCAGTATTGATACGACATAGCGGCACTGTCCTAATGTCGTATTGTGCCAAGTGCGGATCAACCAGTTTTCATCACCTTATTAGGACGACGACTATAATGTCGTCGTTCATCTATGTATTCATCTCTATAATATTAACTGCCACCAGTATTGATACAACATAGCGGCACTGTCCTAATGTCGTATTGTGCCAAGTGCAGATCAACCAGTTCATCACCTTATTAGGACGACGACTATAATGTCGTCGTTCATCTATGTATTCAATCCTTAGTTTAAGTATTAATGTTAACATTCCCTAACATATCTTGTCTTGCCAGACTAAGTTTCTGAAGACTCATCGCCCATAAAATCTATGTATTCAATCCTTAGGTTAAGTATTAATACCAACATACCCTAAAATACCTTGTCTGTCTTGCCAGACTCAGTTTCTGAAGACCAATCATCCTCATAAATCTATGTATTCAATCCTTAGGTTAAGTATTAATATCAACATACCCTAAAATACCTTGTCTTGCCAGACTAAGTTTCTGAAGACAATCGCCCCATAAATCTATGTATTCAATCCTTAGGTTAAGTATTAATATCAACATACCCTAAAATACCTTGTCTTGCCAGACTCAGTTTCTGAAGACCAATCGCCCCCATAAATCTATGCATTCAATCCTTAGGTTAAGTATTAAAAGGGTTAATATCAACATACCCTAAAATACATTGTCTTGCCAGACTAAGTTTCTGAAGACAATCGCCCCATAAATCTATGTATTCAATACTTAGGTTAATTATCTTTATCCGCCATTGTGTTCATCTTTTCCATTTACTTTTCCACAATTGTTTTACGTCTTCCACTCACCTCCTTCGTATCCACAGTCCACTCTACGCCATTTTACTTTGTGTCCTACACCTCTTACCCGCCCGATTCTACCTACACGATGATGAACAAGAATATACTTTCATATTAAAAACACCCATGCCCTGTCCCTAAGTTGAGCCAACGCCAACGAATCCGACAGCCTTATATCTATGTATGTTCTTGCATCCGAGAAGTAGATGTTAAAAAAAACACATGTCCAAACTCATAAGAAATTAAGATACCCATGGGTACACCAGGATATAGAACCATTGCCCCCATAAAACTTAGACAGCCATGACTACAGATGTTAGCCACCATGCTATAACGTAATTCTTACCCCAACCAGAGATTGTATAGATAACCTTTGTTACTAGTATCTATCATAGTACCTCGAAACAATAACGCAGTACCCCTACGAACTGCCGCTTTTCTTTGGTCTATATTTCATAGAAAACGCAGTTCCCAGGGACACCTAGACGTCCAAGAAATTGTGTCAAATAATAAGTCCATAACCCCTCGTATTGACGAGTAATAACATACCATGTTTTTCCCTACTTTATCCACAGTCAAGCACACACCTACAGCTAACCTCCTTCTCCCCCACCGCCCCACAATCCACATGATTCGATCTTTTCCAGACTCATATACCACCCCGTATTTGCATCCCCCGGTAGCATTTGGCTAACATACTTTCACTGTCCTTTCAAACTCCAAAATCAACTGTAGCCTAATGCCACCCCCACGCCCAGAGACCTTAGGGTCAAATTTCCCTGTAGCCCCCTGAGCTTCCCCCCCTCTCATTAAGATACCCGCGCTTCTCGACTCTTGTCCGACCTAACCTCTCTCTCATCCCTCGTGAAGATCCTTGATTTTTCCGTTACTAACGCTCTCCAACCTTTTATATATATACTTCTATCCAGCCTACCTTCACTTAGTAGGCCAGAACAACATTAGAACTTTACTAACCCCTTGCATGCCATCTATTCTCTTACAACCTATTCACAACCCTGCACCCAATGGTCGTCGGTGCGAGGCTAGCCGCCTCACCAGTAACTAACTTCTATTGCAATACTTCCAGATAAATGTGGCAGAGTTAGCAACCCGTCTCCACCACATTCAGCAAACCATACAATTAACAACCAACCGATTAAAACCAGCTAGCCAAGGTACCTTCGGTTTTGGTATTAAGGACACCCACATCTGTCTCATAAACAGAGGGTTATTACAAACACTGGTGATATGGCAAGCCCCTAGCCACAGCCGCCGGACGACCATCCCAGAGAGAGGGCGCCCAGCTACCCCTTTTTACCCACCCGAGGAGGGAGACCCCCACCCCTGCGGAGGTGTACCTGACCCTTGTTTTGATTTCCGGGTCATTGCCAGGTAGCACAGGAATTCTTCCTATTAATGAACTAACCATGCATGACTAACTCCTTTACTAACCTTTATTAAACCACAATAACCCATTTACCTTTCTTGCGCACTCTGATCACTAAATTAGCACCTCAGCTATACCATAGAATGAAGACTGAACAATCTAAGAGAGACGCTCCTATCACAGCTGTCCCCATCCTCCTCGCAAAGTAGATCCAGTCTCTCTCCCCTAAATACTTCCAGTATAGCCAAAATAGTACCTCTTACTAAGGCTCAATTATATCATATTATGAGGGCTTCCTATAGCCATGTGCCACAACAGTAATCACCACCTTACCTAGTCCCCGTATCTATTGAGAGCTCAAATAAGTCCATAAGACTCGAGATCCCTATGGCCTACAGGACCCAAAACCGAGCCTATAAACCCAGCTCCAGCCCCCAGTAAAATCAGTTGAAAGATAGACACCAACCCAGGTTGGTCACCAGAGTAACCTCGAGCTCTATCCACTTGTTGGTTGCTGAGAAGTGAGTTCCAGAGCCAGCAGACTCCGTGGCAGATTTGAATAGAAGGACCTGTCCACGTATTGGAGAACTTCATACATATGGACACCCTGGACGGCCGCGGAACCAGTCGCTAGCCCCCAACATCATGGACGCAAGATAACCAGGACCAGACCCATCAAATACTACCCAAGATTCACTCTATCAGTACTACATTACTACAGTGCTATTTAGAGATTTCACTTATTCATATTTCTACGAAGTGGCTATCTCTTAGTGCCAGTATAATTCATATAACCATTCAATTAGGAAGTGCTAAGCGTATCAGTGTTCATTAATTAACAGGCGATACTAACTCTCGGAATCAACCATATACCCAGATATTATTACATAGAAGTGAAACCCTAGTGATATCTGAATGTTCGCCCACTGATTTGCGTTCTATGTATTTCTGAGACAAGAATATAAAACTTAGATCAGTACCCCCTGAGGTTACTAGAATTCCCGTGCTCTAAAATACGCGTGTCTAATCTAGTCTGTGAACTACTACTTGTGCACCAGAGCTACCAGTAATAAATCTAACAGTGAATATGATTCTATAAGTAACATTGATGGTCTTCGGTATATAAACCTGTTGAATTAAAGCCAGTGATCAGAAGATTAATACTTGAACGTTGGAAGTGGGAGACTAGGCTCCATCCAGATCCACTTATGCTAGTGTTGTTCAAATCTATATTTTGTCTTGCACGAGTATTTCAGAAGTGGTATATCAATAAACGTGATCGTGTGTCTTGTTACCGTGTGTTTCTTTGTGTTCTCTATTCCTCATACCTTGTATTGTGCATGCAGCCTTATATACCCAGTCATTTAGAACTCACATTACCCAAGTTAATCCTGTAGAAAAACAGGGCATAACAGTAGACTTTTCGAGTTCAGCCTTTTCATCTTGGGAAGGATGTCTACCTGTATTTTTGAGGAGGTGTAAGGTTGATTAGGCTTTGCATATGCATATTAATAGGTGATGTACAGTACCGCAGTTTTGGCAAAATACAGTAAGCTTTCGAGCCCTGCCCTTCGATGCCCCAGAGGTTTAAACGAAACAAAAGTATTCCAATGGCCTTAGCTCTTTATGCTTATCAATCCTATAGAGTATGGCACTCACTATTGAAAATCGATATTTCATCTCCAAACCAAAATTTCGATGACTCAAGTCATGGAAAATTGGAGCTCTCGGGTCAATTTTCGAAGTTTTTCGAAAAGGGAGTTTGGGTGTATATTTTCATTAGGGGGATCCTTTTGAGTAGGAAAGTGTAAAAAAAACGTAAATTTTGTTCTTGGTACCCCGCGAAAAAAGCATTTATCGATATCGCTTAGCCTACCCGTAAGTTTTCGGCAGGCCTCCGGAGTGCGTATCAATTGTTTCTGCTGCCGGAGGGCCAATGCGCCGTTTTCTTTTACCATAGACTTTTCGAGTTCAGCCTTTTCATCTTGGGAAGGATGTCTACCTGTATTTTTGAGGAGGTGTAAGGTTGATTAGGCTTCGCATATGCATATTATTAGGTGATGTACAGTACCGCAGTTTTGGCAAAATACAGTAATCTTTCGAGCCCTGCCCTTCGATGCCCCAGAGGTTTAAACAAAACAAAAATAATCCAATGATCTTAGCTCTTTATGCTTATCAATCCTATAAAGAATGGCACTCGCTATTGAAAATCGCGATTTCATCTCCAAACCAAAATTTCGATGACTCAAGTCATGGAAAATTGGAGCTCTCGGGTCAATTTTCGAAGTTTTTCGAAAAGGGAGTTTGGGTGTATATTTTCATTAGGGGGATCCTTTTGAGTAGGAAAGTGTAAACAAAAAATGTAAAAAAAATTCTTGGTACCCCGCAAAAAAAGTATTTTCCGATATTGCTTAGCCTACCAAGAAAATAAAAAAAAATAAAAATTTGATGTTTTAAATTGTTTTTTTTTCCCTGACTCTTAAGAGTCTTCCCGCAGTCCGCCGGGGGAACTCTTAAGAGTTTTCCCGCAGTTCCCGGGTAATGATCTCAAGTCAGCAAGAATTACATCTACTATTGTTCGACGATTCCCGAATTTGTCATCTAGTCTTATACATTGTATCATAATTGTCTTCAACACCTTTAACTACCTTCAACGCATCTCCAGATAGGCACTGCTTTAAAGTGAAAGGGTCCTTCCCAAATGTGCCCACCATCAATCTTTCATAATCAGCCTTGAAATTGGGATACTCTCGTACATCACCACTGAATGTAGGTGGAGATAAAGCCTTTACTTTAACTTTACTAGTCACATTAACACATTGTGTACACTTCTCCAATAATACGTGCAATTAAGTTTTCTTTTTCTCCAACTCCACTATATAATCATCTGCCTCTTGTATTGTTGCTTCCTCTGCTGCCATGTCATACAATAACGCAATATACTTCTCATTCAATGTTTCTACCTCACCGTACGCTTGAGAGACTTCATCATAGCTACTACAAAGAACAGCGGCTGGGTTTTCGTCCTTGATGCCCTCTCTAAGCCGGTTGCTCTTTCTAGTGAGCTTCCTCCTCGCCATGGTGCGTTGCTTCTTGAGCTCCTCCAGGTCCTCCTCATGCCCCATCTTGGAAGAATGTTGAAGTGTAGGATTCACCAGGAAACAAGAGCAGTTGCAGTCTTTATTCGAAAAGCTTCAACCTGAAATATCAATACAATAAATTCCACTGTTCTAAATCTACATGCTTCATTTCCACACTACCTAGTCTAGAAGTAAACAGCCCAAAACCACCAAAGTACAGTCGTGAACCAGAATAGTTGGACAATTTTAGGAGGTACGAGAAAGCTACACGGTCGAACTATACCGATATAATGCCCAAACCCAAGATTAAAGTCCTAGGCTATTGACAAGACTCAGTTTACCTCAAGCCTCACAGGGCCAATAAGAAATCATGACCACAACTGTACAAAAGGTGGTAAGATTTTACGGTGTGACAGTTACAAGCCCCATCGATGTTTGTGTAGCCTATAGGTATGTTATATAATAGTCTTCAGTCCTATATATGTCCTTCCCTTCGCAAATGTATTATAAGGGAGATATAGGGTAAAACACAGAGTCTTGTCTGCATAATGACAAGTCCTGTTTTACGGGATTTCTGCTTTATAGATTTTTTTTTTCTCACCGCAATCTACTCCATCCACATCAAAATAACGTCAAGGTTAGTTTCTATCCACGTATTACTTTTAGGTTAGGTTAGGTTTCGTTAGGTTTCTTAGTTAGGTTCATGACAAGGGATCAGCTGGTAGGTATGGGATAAACTAGGGACACATACTAGCTGGTAGGTAAGGGTTATTCTTGTATCCAATGTTCTAGGTTAGGTTACTGTGTTTTTTTACTTCAAAAAATTGCTAAACCCGAGCCAAGTTTTGGCAAATGTTGGCTCGGGTTTTCAAATTTTGGGGTTTCTTCCCATATTACCCCTATTTTTCCGCTTTTACCCCGCAATTTCCCTGATCTTCATAGCCCTCCCCACTAGTGGGGGCCGTGTTTTTAGATTGTTGGATAATGGGTAAATACTCATTTGCTGCAGTCCTTGGTATAAAACAACCCTGTATATCAAAGAAAAAATGCCAAAAAAAAAACACACATTCTAAAACTCGTGACTGTCACACCGTATCAATTTACCCAAAAGGTAAATAGTAACCCAATAAATAATAAAGATCTCTTAACAAGTAATGCGACAAATATGCAAACCAAGTAAATGCTATGGGAGTACCGTACCTAATACACCAGAACACACTGTCTATAGATAAATTAACTCTTCATAGTACGAATAAATACCTAAATACATCTGTGCACAATCGGCCTAATAAGCGATGCATCGTCACCAATCATATTCTGACCAACAATTGGCATCAGCAACATATAACTTGATTTATTCATATCAAGTGCGATATACAAGTATGGTCCCACACTCAATCACCCCATCCAACACTTGACAGACATCAACACAGCGAGCCAAACACAATGACATCCGATACACAACTTATTAGCGCGACCGTACAACACTAGTCCAAATCATTGAGTTTATAAAGACGCCTTTCACTGCAGGGTACCACACTAACAATTCCCTAAATCAATGTTCACTAAAG
The DNA here is from genome assembly GCA_032716605.1 of Paralithodes platypus. Taxonomy (NCBI): domain Eukaryota; kingdom Metazoa; phylum Arthropoda; class Malacostraca; order Decapoda; family Lithodidae; genus Paralithodes; species Paralithodes platypus. Next base: position 41,148,506 of record CM064552.1, on the reverse strand, counting down.
GCTTTACACAATTAAGAAGAGACTAAAGTAGACTACCGGTACTGTAAAGTTAACAATGGCCTGATAATGAATTACTACTTAATGCATGTTAATCATAATTATAATCAATGTCAAATAGACCCGACAAGTTTTACATGTAAGGAAAATATTGATATCACTTAATTAACATGGTACAATAAGAAGTTTACTTACATTATGGCCCTCCATAAACCTAAGTGAATCGCATTAACAATCAGACACCCTCGGGAACCATGGCAGACGAAAGGGTACGAAAGGGTATGTGGATATGGCAAGGAAACTTTAATTACTAAATGATCACAAGTTTTACGCTCAAGTCTTTTAGTATACTAGCATTGATAATTATATATAAACAAAGCCGTATTATGACTAGTCTACATCACAGCAAAACTGAAACTTAAATTCTAGATGTTAAATCAATAATGTTGTAAGTTTCAAACACAACAGTAAGGTAATTTGATAAGACAATATACCAGCAACCATTAACAAATAAATAGTGAATATTACTGACACAACACCAAGGTAGCTCCATGACCCCGCCAACACCCACGACAAGCAGCGAACTTATGAATAGAAAAATGGAGAAAAGGAACAACTCACCTACATGCGCAGCAATATAAACAAATGACTTGTGACAAGCGCTAAATTATAAGTCCGAAACAAGCGACTCCTCGAGTCATATCTGAACCAAATTACATATGCACACTAATCATATTTTATAATACATGAACCAATAATGGTGAATGCCCATGAATATCTAACACATATATAAATAATATATTCATTAGTGATCACAATTACATCAATGTAATCTTGGCTATTAACCTAAGACGTGCGCATGGGGGGTATGAGACACCACACTCCTGTGCGCACGTATTTGAGCTGTTCCCATCACTAACATCGTTATTTTACCATAAATAGCATTAATACTTTTCCATATGCGCCTATTATAGGTTGATTATAAAGGTATTAACCTGTTACAACAATAAAACAAGTGGAAACAGTGTTTGGATGGTCAAAATCGGCGATACAGGCCGGGAGTTACATAATGTATGGCTGAGGCAACCTCCCTCCCTCCCTTGTCTGGAGAGACACTGTTACGCAATAGGCTCTCTCTCGCTCTTTCCCACGCTTGGTAACAGTGATGACAAAGCCCTGCTACCAACTCGCTAATTTTAGCACGAAAATAGGTGATAACTGAAGGAGGGGAGGAAAGTAGGGAAGGAGGGGAGGTGGAGGAGTGATATTTAGCATGGCCCAGGGGCAAAAAAACATAAAAAAAAAAAAAAAAAAAAAAAAAAAAAAAAAAAAAAAAAATTTAAATGGATTTTTTTTTTGCCAGCCTCTTAAGAGTCTTCCCGCAGTCGCCCGGGGAAACTCTTAAGAGTCTTCCAGCAGTTGCCGGGTTAAATCTACTATACACAATACTTGTCTTGGAAGAACATTTACATACGAAGCAATAGCCTAAGTCTTAAATCAAAAGATTCATACATCTGGTTACAGGAATGAATATACCCAAAATCTCAATGCGAAACCTTATACACCAATGAACCCATACGCCAATACAACAATGAACCCATCAAATATATGTACAGTTGATACAGTTAACTCGTGAACACATTATCATCTTGGCCAATCATAGGATGATGATACCGGTACATCATGCCCTTCGATGCCCCAGAGGTTTAAAAAAAAATAAAAAATAGTGTGTCGAGCCGCCCTGTAACGCATCTTCCCAGTAACGAGGAGCTATTGACTATATGGCCTAACAAGGGCACCATGGCGCCAGGCCTAGTATTATGTAGGCCTCTTATGGTGTTCGCTCAATAGGCACGTTCACAGATGGGGATAATGTGTTCGAGGCATATAATTAATGCCTTGAAATGAGGCTCAGGTGCTTTCGAATAAGCTCAAAAGATTACATTTGCTCAACAAAGAAATCCAAGATAAACTGGTAGATAAGATCAAGAATTTTAGAATACATTGCTGGGCCCTGTCAAGATTTTGTATAGTTGCTATGGCTCATATTGAGCCCATCAGTTAAACTAATGGGCTCCATCGTTCAGTTTGGCCACATTCAGAGTCGATCCACTAGTGACTTGGCTACCCTAACCTAATCCAATTGTATCAGTACCCGCCCTATCCCAACGTGACTCAACCAAATAGCAACCTAGCCTTTTCTTTTCTAACCTAAGTTAATGTACGGTAACCTAACCTGACATTAACCATATTTATATCCTAACCTTAAAAGAACGGAGAATGGAAACATACATTCAATGTAAATAAATGTTGTGCACCTAATGGCGCCCAACATTTATATATATATATACATATATATATATATATATATATATATATATGTGTGAGGCATATAAATGGATGGGGGAGGGAGGGCAGGCGTGAGGGATAGAAGGGAAGGAGGATCAGGAGCAGAAGGAAAACAGGGAAAGAAAAGAATAAGTAAGAAGCGAGGCTTGTAATATTTAACCCTTTCAGTGTACTCGGGTGCCTTTTACCCTTTGTTCTAGATATCATTAGACAATTTGTTCAGCTTAGGAAGGACCTTTGGCTATACTTTTCAAGGGCTTACCAAAATTATGGGGATGCTGCTAACACTAATTGCTCAACAGTCACAGTCACTCCTGTGCAATACAAAACTTTTGGTTATACAGTATATATATAAACAGGAGTGACTGTGACTGTTGAGCAATTAATGTTAGCAGCATCTTTCCTAAGCTGAAGAAATTGTCTAATGATATCTAGAACAAAGGGTAAAAGGCACCCCCGTACACTGAAAGGGTTAAATATTACAAGCGCCTCGCTTCTTACTTATTCTTTTCTTTCCCTGTTTTCCTTCTGCTCCTGATCCTCCTTCCCTTCCATCCCTCACGTCTGCCCTCCCCTATCCATGCATATGCCTCACAACTTTTCTCCTTCTTCCCGGTGTCTCATCCCCTCTCTCCGTATTACGTGTGTCGGTATACTTCCCCAACTAACTTTTCCACCACTTTTGATTTAGTCTGTCCCTAGACTAAAAAAATAACGATAAAAAGATGAAAACAAAAACCATCCTCCATAGCCCCCCTTCAAGCAAACTTTGAAAAATGTTCAATACAAATATTTCCCGGCCAAAGGCAGATTTCTTCTTAATTTGCTGGCCCACTATCGCTTACCCTGAAAATAATATTAATAAATAAAAATACCAATGGGGCATAACGTCTTATAATCGCCATACCCTTTCACGTACGTGTGGACGCAGGGGTTGCCGATTAGCATTCAGAGATAGTTTTCTCAATATTATAATTTGTTAGTAGTCTTGGCAAATCCAACGTCAAGGCTATTAACCTAATTGCAATGACGACTTGTCTATTTTGACTGCTATGTCGTCATTCCAACCGCGGTTAAAAAGAAAACGTCTAGAGTCTACTCCTTATCTTGCTCTAGGAGACTTTGTACATTAACCAAAACTACCACCGAAGGTGAAAAAAGCATAGAAGAGAAGAAAAAGGGGTTTACCTTAGTTACCGCTTAAGGGCCCATCCCGTTTTCCGTCATGTGCAGATCCCTGTCGAATGTGCGCATGAGCGACCCTCTCTTGTCATTATTTGTTCACGCGTCTCCATGTTGAGTCCGCTTTTGTTGTGCTCCTTCAATTCACCCTGTTTTAGGTTCGTTTCGGCTTATCTGGCCTTCTTTTTTGGTTAGACAGATGTTACGTGATCTAGGACAAACGTACATGGGCTCCTAAGTGTGTATAATTGAGACGCGTGTGGAAATAGCCTACCGAAGGTACGGGGCCGCCTGGCGTTCCTCGTATATGTTTTTCATTCTTTCTCTTTTCATATTCTTTTTTCCTGTTAGTCTGGGCACAGTTTAGCTTTTAGCTTATTTTTGCCTAGCTCGTTTTCTAATTCAGGAATTGCTATGCCCCTATGAGTTTTCATTTTTTCATAGCCTAGGTGTAACAATCTGCGATTTCGTTGGTGGCGGTGCTGTTTGTAGAGTTTGTGTCGACCGCATTATTAGCGTTATTCCCGAGTCCCCCCTTTCGAGCCTTCACTGTGTCTCAAGGGCCTGGGCGACAGGTGGTTCGTGATAATCCAGGGGTACCCCACGGGGGCCCCTCCTTCACACCACAGGGTTTTTCGCCCCTGACACATTCTCTGCTCACGGCTAGGCCACCCTTTTTCTCACCAGTTTCATTTACTGGTTTTTGTTTTCTCTTCCTGTTTCACCTCCATCCTTTCATAGTCTTTTTGCTCAATCCAGGGGTACCCCACGGGGGCCCCTGTTTGTGCGAAACCACCCTCCCTGCCACTTCTCCTCATGGGCTTTGCTCTATCTCTGTGGGTTGGGTGGTTCGTGGGGGATGTGCCTCCTCTCCCCTGGTGTGTCTTCCTTGCTTCTCCCTTTACCGGTTGAGTTAGGATAAATTCGAGGAAGACACTGCTCAGCTTGATGGCCATCATCGCTTGGAGTTCATAAGGAGATGACGCATTTTTGTGGCCTTTTTTGGTATTCCCTAGACGCTCCTCTCTCTTTTTCGGCGCCGGACCATCTCGGCCGGTCCCGCAAATTTGCGGAGAGCTCGATTCGGTCCTCTGGGACGTTTCGGCTCCCTGCAAATTTGCGGAGATCGCTGGGGGGTCCCGCGGAGATGCGGGAGGGTTGTGTCGGTACGGTTATGCCTCCATTGGCCCGCAAATTTGCGGTAATAGTTGGCTTTCACTGTTGACCTTTTTTATGTCATCTTGTTGCCTGATACTATTTTGGTGTATGCACTTTACTAGTGTTATGGGCCCTGCATGTAAGGTGTTGAGTGGTGGTTAACACTTTCTCCATCTTTGCAGGTTCTGCTTGTGCTCTTCCACCTCGCCCGCCCTCCTCACCTACCTCGGTGCTCCCGGTTTAGAGTGAGTACGGATACCAATTTGCATGTGTGTTACTGTTTACCCATGCTCATTCCCTGGTTTTTATTGGACATTCTCTACACTTACTCCGTCGACGTGCTGCTTATGGTGTGTGTTCTTCCGTTGCAGGTGGGATGCCTTGCTTTCGCCAGGGTTGTGGCTCCCCGTGCTTGGAGCGCCACAGGTCCTGCTTACGCCACTCGCAATGTGTGTCCTCTACGGCCTACCTCCCTGCTCTGTGTGGCCCGTGTATGGACCTGGTGGATGTGGTGGACCATCGCCCTGGTTCCTCAGAGGCGGCAGTGGCCTCTGCTTCCCTTCAATCAGTGTGGGCGGTGGTCTCCCACCACATTAGGACTGTGGGCCACCGTTCCCCGGCCTTTGTTGACGACCGGATCCGCGTCGCCCTGGGCATCCCTGACCCATCTGGAGGCCATTCACCTGGCCCTCTCCCAGCTCAGGCCCTCCTCCCTGGATCCCGCGGCCGGTCTTCACATCGTCGGGAGGATCCCCAGCTCCGTCCACGCTCTCGCTCGCCTCATCGCCCGTCCTCTACTGCCCCTCGTCGTCCTCCTGATCGCCTTGATGATGCCCATCGCCCTCGTCATGGTTCTCACCCTGAGGCCGGGGTTAGCGGCTCTGCCCCTGTGCGCCCTCCCCTGGCCTCTCCGGATAGGGGCTCTACTACCTTCCGCCCGCTTCCCCTGCACAAAAGACATCCTCTTCCTTTGTCCTCTACGCGCGCGGATGTTCATGCTGTAGCTGGCCCTCTGCTCCCTCCTCCTACACTGTCCAGGAGGGTCAGTGTAGTTGCTTCTCCTCCTACTTCTCCTGCTTCGGTGCCTATTCTTCCTTCATGGTCTCGTCCCAGGGTGGAGGTCCCTCCCTCCTCCGCCTCGGTGTCGGGCCGCCCTGTTCTCTCAGCCCCGGGGATCCTTGCTCCGTTTCCCCCCGCGGCTCCTTCTGACCTCCTTTCACCCGGCCAGCCTTCCCACTCCCGTCATCCTGCTCATCCTCATTCTTCTATACCTGATCTTCACTTACCAGCTCGCCAGGGGGGTACCACACCTCCTGACTCGGTGGAGTATAGCGAGGTTTCGGGGTCCCCTTTCTCGGGAGCTGACGTGTCGCTGGAAGAGGAGGATGGTGATGTTTCCCCCTCGGGCGTTAGTGATCGGGGACGAGACCCTCAGAGGCGCCACGGCCATCGTCGCTCGCCTTCTTTGGGCCGCGACGCTGCTGTTTCGTGTCATGGGTCTCGCTCCCGCTCACCCCTGCGGGCCGAACAATCTTCGGGAGGGTCGCCTCTCTTGGATCGATTTTCGGCTATGCAGGGGTGGGTTGTGTCACACATCGACGAGCGCTTGGAGGCGATGCAAGACTTCCTCTTATCGCGCCTCTTGGCGGTGACACAACCTCAGCGCCTCACCCATCCTACCCTTGCTTTGGTACCCCTCCCTTCTGCAGTGGACCACATTCCTTCCCGCCCAGCTTCTCCGCCTGCCCGGTCGTCGGCTAGTACTGCTCCTTCCCTAGCTCAGGAGGTTGCCCCTGCTGTCTCCCATGCGCGGGTTCTCCGTCTGCTAGGGCAGGGTCCGCGCTTGTCCCCCATCCAGAAGGCCAAGGTCCCATCGTGGACCATGCCACTCCTCTATGGCTCCTTGGCTGTTTGGAAGGGGGTGCAGGCCTCCCACCCGGAGCGTCCTACTGGCTTCCCGTCAGGTGAGAGGGCCCTACCATCGGACTGGTCGGTGCAAATTAATGATAAGATGCAGTTCAGGGCGATCAGGGTGGATGGTCAGGTGGCAGATGTGGAGGTGCGGGCTTACCCGACGAGGACTGACCTTCAGTACTTTTCAGTGAAGCCCAAGCCCCCTGTCTGCTCCTCGGACTAAGCTCTGGTCAGACTTTAGCCGCCAGGACATCCTTCAGGATGTTCAGTCCCTGGCTGTGTTGACGGGACTGTCCTCCTATGGGACGGGTTTGTGCGACGACGGTAAGCCTGGCTTAGCCGTCGTGCTCGATAACCCTCTCCCATTGGAGGCCTGGTTTGCTGAGGCCTTAGAATTCGCCAACCGTTCCATCGACAGATCTACTTCAGTCCCTCCTCCGGAGTCACCACTGCTTTTGCCTCCTCTTGTATCTGTCGGTGGAATGGACGGCAAGTTCTGGTCCTGGATCAGCGCGCCCAAACTTGAAATGTTTTCTATTGCTAACCCGTTCTTCTCTCACCCAGATAAGTCCTCTGTCGACAGGGATTTTACCTTGCGACAGAGGGTGGCGAACTTATTATCTTGTCTTTTAGGTTCCCTCCCGACGTCTGTTCACCACCTGCGGCTTATCGAGGCGACTGCACCGGGCGATCTTCGCGTGGGTTTGGACCACGTTCGGCTGATCCACCTTCAGCTCGCGGTGTCTTTGGTTCCCGAGCTGAAGGCGGTTTTGTGCGAGGCAACTCGACAACGCCAGACGGTAAGGTCCTCGTTCTGCCGGAAAGCCCCCTTGGATATTTGTCAGGGTTTGTTGTACTCTGAGCTCTATACATCGGGGCTTTTTGCGCAGGATGCTTGGGAACGCTACGTTTCTCTGTCGGCGGACCCTGCTTACGACACGCAATGACGCGCTGTGTCGCGACCAGGGTCTTCTCAGTCCCGTCCTTCTGACGGTCCTCTTCAGGGTGCTGCCGCCAGTGCTGCCGCCAAGAAAGGGCGCAGGAAAGGGAAGTTGCCGGCCAGAGCGTCGGTTCCGCCTCGCACTTCTGTTCTTGCTCCCTTTCATCCCCACCGAGAAGGGGCTGGCCAGCCTTCCACTTCCGGCCGCACTTCGACGGGGTCAGACGCGCGACGGACAGGGGATGGAGTGACCCGCCCTTTTCGACAAGGGGGAGGGGGGTAGAGGAGGTCAACGTGGCGCTTATGACCGCAAGGACCGTACCGGGGGACCCTCCACGTCAAAAAATTTGTAGGTTCTCCAGGTCGGTCTCCTCCTTGTTCTCCTTCTCGCCTAGCCGAAAGGGTCGCTCACCTCATCTCGGGGGCTACCACAGGTTGTTTTCGCCCTTGCGCCCCTCGCTGGCCGCGAGGGACGTGGGGGCGGAAGATTGCACGGAGGGGTCTAACCTGGAGATGGAAGTCCAGACCCCCACTCAGCTTTTGTCAACGAAGCCGGCCCGTCTCTTCGGAGGTGGCCGACGTGATAACGTCCATGCACGAGCAGGGAATCGTCAAGAAGGTGAAAGCCGGTCAACCGGTTTTCCTCTCCCGTGTATTTCTGGTACCAAAGAAGGACTGCGACGCGATGCGGCCGGTGGTGGATCTGTCGGCCCTCAACGGGCACATCGTGAACACACGGTTTCGGATGCTGACGGTGCACCAGGTACGACTGGCCCTGCGACCTCTGTCGTGGGTAGTGTCGCTGGACCTCAAGGATGCGTATTGGCACGTTCCTATCCATCCTCGTTTCCAGCGATTCTTGGCCGTTCAGACTTCCGATCGTGTGTTCATGTTCGACAGACTTCCCTTCGGTCTCAACATCGCGCCGCGGATCTTCTCGAAACTGGTGAACCAGGCTCTGGATCCTCTCCTCAGGAGCGGCCTCCAGATCCTGTTTTACTTGGACGATTGGTTGATAGTTTCAGACACCCTAGAACAGTGCGTCCGCGACACCCTCACAGTAGTTCACCACATCACACAGTTAGGGTTCAAAATCAATATTCCCAAGTCACGCCTGACCCCGTCGCGTCTCGTGACGTGGGTAGGTCTCGAATGGGATCTGACCAGCGCTACAGTGACCCAGAGTCAGCCAAACGCGGTGAAACTTCGCAGGAAGGTCTTCGCATTGTTGCACTCGGTCTCCCTCACGAGGAGGATCTGGGACTCGTTAGTGGGTTCACTGAATTGGGCCGCTCTGACCATTCCCTTAGGGAGGCTCAGGCTACGCCGCCTCATACTCATGGGCAACAAGGTGTTTCCGTTGGCCCCTATGGATCGGCTCATGCCGATCCCGCGTACCATTCACAGACACTTAGGACACTGGGTTGCTCGGGGCACGCTCTCTGCGGCTGTGCCCTGGACCGCCCCCCCGCCGACGATCTGGGTAGATACAGATGCGTCGAGCGAGGTAGGGTGGGGTTACCAATCCATCCTGGGACATCAACATCACGGCAGATGGGTGGGACACACACACCTACACATCAATGCCCTCGAACTGTTGGTTCCCTTGTTCTTCCTGAGGGACCACGCGCTGGCCCTTCGGGGAAAGTCGGTGGCCTTCAGGATGACCAATCAGACAGCTGTCCACTGTATCCAAAAGCAGGGGTCCTCCAGGTCATTGACTCTGTTGGGGATCTCAGAGAAGTTGTTCTTCCCCGCGAACCGACACAACATCTCCCTTCACGCCTCCTACCTGCCCGGGACTGCCAACCTGTGGGCGGACGCCCTGTCGAGAGGACAGGGCGTTCTTGTAGAATGGGCAATGAAACAGACTGTGTTCGACGACCTCGCAGCTTCCTGGGGTGTTCCGGAGGTCGACTTGTTCGCATCGAAGGAGACGCGCAAGTTGCCTCAGTACCTATCCCTCCGGACTCGCACTCCGGAGGGGGGTCCGGACGCTTTCATGGAAGACTGGAACAGGTGGCAGTCGATATACATATTTCTGCCACCAGACGCACTGTTGATGTGCAAAGTCCTCGCGAGGCTGCGGCTGTACCGCGGCAGAGTCTGGCTAATAGCGCCTCTGTGGCCGGCCCAGGCTTGGTACGCCCAGTTGAAGCGGTGGTGCCCGAGTCCGGTCCCTCTCCCTCTCTCAAACTTCCACTTGAGCCAGGTTGGAGACCTGCGGACCTCGTTGGCCTTCGCATCGTGGATGTTCGTGAGGCACGGTGGCTCCCAGTCCACGGACGGGACCTGACTGACTTCCTGAAGCGTTCATGGACGTCTTCGACTTGGGGGACTTACGAGTCCCACTGGAGGTCTTTTACTAGGTAGATACAGGACACTCGCCAGAGAGTTAGCTCTCCTTCCCTCATACTACACTACTTGTTTCACCTCTTCCGTATACGTCACTTTCAAGTCAACACTATACGTAACCACTTGTCTGCCATTCGGGAGGTCTTTGAGTCCGTCACTGGGCTGGTCGTTCCGCCGAAGGAGCTGGATTCCTTCATGAAGGCTGCCTTCAGGGAACGACCGCCTCCGCGCCAGATCCCTCCTCAGTGGGATCTGGGGCGAGCTCTGGACCTTCTGGCTTCACACGCATATACACAGGACACTACACCGGTTCAGTTGCTCGAGCGTACACTCTTCCTTGTCGCTCTGGCCACTGGGTATAGGGTGTCTGAACTAGCAGCCATGTCACGGTCCCAGGAATGCATGCGATTCTCCCCGTCCTTGAATGTCGTCACGTTAGCCCCCTCCCCTCATTTTGTTGCCAAGAATGAGAGAGAGACCCACGTTTTCAAGCCTTTCACCATCCAGGCTTTAACACCTTAAGAGCGGCCTATGCGGTTTATTTATATGTACCGCCCAGCGGGGTGTTTTTAGCCAAAATAGGGCTGTTTACGTGATCATTTTCATGCCTAAATAAGACCCAGAACGTAAAACAAGTATCTATCTCTGAAAGGGCATAAACAGAGCTTTCGAATGACACCATAACGATCCTTTTATGATGGCTAGTTTTCTTGCAATAACCGTGCAACGCGAGTGCAAAAAGCATGTAATTAGGCACTTTCCCCATACAATTCCTTATATAGCGAGTGAGAGAGGTAGGAGGGAGGTGAGATTCGTGTCAGTAGGTTCGCCGCGGTGGTCTGGAGCAGTCATACGCTCGCTACTCTCCTGCCACCACTTGTCTCTCTCTCTCAGCAACATTACGTGCTGAAATTGCCACTCGAGTTATGTCGAGCGCCGCCACATAGTCCAGCTTTATTTAACTCGACTTATGTGGTGAGCCGCTAATTAAGGGTTAAAGCGTGGGCATACTCACCATGTGTTGTGCCCGGTGCAAGCCTTGCACTCCTATGTTGAGTCTGTGGCGCCGACTTCGGGTACTGCTGTGTGGGTGTCTCCTCGGACTGGTGGGAGGCTCTCGAAGGTGCAGATAGGACGCCACATTTGTCGGGTCATTCGTGCCAGTAACCCTGATTGTAGGGGTTCTGCGCACGATGTGCGATCCTTTGCTGCCTCCTTACGGTTCCTGCAAAGTCGATCCTTACCTGACATCGCCTCGGCGGGTTTGTGGTCTTCTGTCAATACCTTCGTCTCCTCCTACCTCTCCATGTCCATTGTTAGACCCCCTCGGCCTGTGATAGCTCTCAGGAGTCGTGTTTCCTAGAGCTCTGGCGAAGATACCTGGTCTTCCCCCCTTGTCACTCTTTCTTTTACTTTGTTTTATTTGGAAAAGGGGGGGGGGGGGGGAGTACGGGTTTGCAACACTTGATTGCAAGTTTGGGATTATGTTTTATGTATACAGTACATAAGTGTTTTTGCCAAATTGAAAATTGTGTTTTGTTATTGTGTTCAATGTTTTTGTTAGTTTTGGAAGAAAAGGGATTTTGGGTACAGTACTTTTTTGGTTTAAGACAAGTCTATGTTTTTGCATTACTATGAATGACGGGCACGTGTTAAAACTGTTCTTTTTAGCTACTCCTCAGTTTTTCACTCTTTTATTAAACTCTCTTGTTTAAATTGTGTTTCTTTGTCATTCATAATTTTGTTTGATGCATTGTTTTTTTTGGTATGTTGGGCTTGGATGTCCTCCTCCTATTTGTTATGCAGCCTTGACGTGGGATTTGCCAAGACTACTAACAAATTGGGAGGTTTGACATACCTCCCAACCTACCAAATAGGAAAACCTACTATTTGGTAGTAGTCTTGGAAAATCCAACATACATAATACCCTCCCTCACGCCGGACCCCTGCCCATCCGCGTTCTTCTGCTGACGTGAGATGTGATGACAAGAGAGGGTCGCTCATGCGCACGTTCGACAGGGATCTGCACATGACGGAACACGGGATGGGCCCTTAAGCGGTAACTAAGGTAAACCCCTTTTTCTTCTCTTCTTTGCTTTTTTCACCTTCGGTGGTAGTTTTGGTTAATGTACAACGTCTCCTAGAGCAAGATAAGGAGTAGACTCTAGACGTTTTCTTTTTAACCGCGGTTGGAATGACGACATAGCAGTAAAAATAGACAAGTCGTCATTGCAATTAGGTTAATAGCCTTGACGTTGGATTTTCCAAGACTACTACCAAATAGTAGGTTTTCCTATTTGGTAGGTTGGGAGGTACGTCAAACCTCCCAATTACCTCCCCAAAATTAGTATTCTGCCCACAGCTAACTCAAAGAGGTTGAAGTAACTAAACTAAAGATTTCTAAGCACCCCTGATGGTCACAAAGGCTTTTAAGTATCCCAGAATAGCCTCAAATAGCGTCCTGTGCATGAAAGGGTTAATGGGCGAAACATTTTTTAACAGTCAAACTAATGAAGCGCATAAGAGGAATTGGGGTTAAAAAAGACTACTCAGTGAATAGATGGTAAACTTTTCTCCTTGTTACCTCCCGTGTGCCCTTCTTCGTGTGTCCGTATTATAAGGTACTCACAAAGTTTGGCCTGGCTTACCACTCTCCGCCCCCCCCCCCCCCCCCCCCCCTGCTCTTTCTCGTCAGGCAGCACGTTGTTCATAGTCGGTTCACTCTGTCTAATTATCTGTCTGCTGTCTGTTTGCCTGGCTGTCTATCTCTTTCCTTACAGGTATATATATATATATATATATATATATATATATATATATATTGTTACGACTGGGGTTCAAATATATCAGGGCTCTTATTCATTGGACTAGTAATGGCATAAATGTTACAACGGAAAGCGCTAGCTCCAACCTCTGATGTATATTCCCAGTGAACAAAGAACACAAATACTCTACAGAGTTCTATATGCAATAATAGGCTATCAAACTCTCAATAAATGTGCGTCTACTCTAGGCTTAATGTTATGTGAAAACAGCCTATTACTACCTATAACCGAATGTGCTTGGGTATGGTATGCAAAGTAAGGTGGTAAGAGAAGTTACAGCTTACGTTACTTTAATCAATAAATGTCAGGCACTCCTGCATGAAAGAAAGTGCACTAAAGTCCTTCAACACTAACAAGGAATCTTCTTTAAATGTTAGATGCTATAAAGATGCTCGTATCGGAAATGGAACCCAAAAAGGCAGGCAGCGGAACAATGCTCGTGCAGGCTATGCACACAACAAGGCAGAATATATAATGCCGTCGGAGCCAAGAATATCCTAAACACAACAACAATAATAATAATCGCCACGACAATGCAGTATTCCTATCAACAAAAAGAGCCTAAGTCGTTTGTGTCTCAATACATCAAACTAGGCTGCGAAATGCTTGTGTAATAATAAATGGGTATGCATAAAAAGAGTAATTAGGTTAATATACTTAATGTCTACTATGATTGATAAAGTCTAGCTAGAGTCAATGATACGAGATACTGGTGCGCATGGCATGCCGCATAGCCTAGTGCAAATCTCAAGTCTGTGCGTCAAATATTACGTTATAGGGAAGGGTAGCTCTCTTGAGAAACCTTAATACCGAAGTATTAAGCGTTCTCCTGGCGTACCTCAAAGACAAACAATCGAGACTAGAACAGTGCAGAATGGTATAGACAAAAAGCCCTCATTCGTGCATGCTCTACTCTCAATGGCACACAGACTAGAATTTACTCAATCAACTCCAGTTCTCAGGTATGTCGTGCAGCTTTTAACCTGACAAGCGCGATATAGACGTAGGTGCTAGGGTAGTTATTTGTGCATTTCTAGCCCTGGATTCTGACAGAATTCGTTATATTTACAATATAAACCATTATTTGTTTTCGGTATGCTTTTATTTTACATATATGATGTATATATGAACCTTCAAGAGTGCTAAAATAAGTGGGAAAAGCATTTGGGTGGTGAAAAACGAAGATATTGGCCACCCGGTCATAATCTCAGGCGAGAGAGAGAGACAGGCAGCCCTCCCCTGTCGCTGTCTGGGAGTCAACTGAGACGAGCGAGGCGGTGTGTGCCGGTGTCTGGGTGTTGCATAACGATCTTTTATGCAACCCACTTGTGCTACATTATCGCGGGAGAGAAAAATAACCGATAAATGATGATAATAAGAGGGAAAGATAGGGGATATTGGAGGAGGGGAGGGGGGGGGGAAAAAGGGGGGAAAGGAGGGGAGGGGGGTGGGTGAGATTTACATGGATGAGTACTGGAGGGGAATTATCTCACCTAGAGACAAATTCCTTTGTTTTGATAGGCCCTTTTTTTTTTATGGAAGGCTTTTTTTATGGTCCTGCTTCCGTGAGGCCTATCGCGTTCCCTATAGGAAGCCTTCCGTGAGGCCTATCGCGCTTGCCGGGTTAACTAAAGCCAGCACTCATAGGAAACAATACCTTATAATATCAGACTCCTAGTCTAGCATTATCGAATCCAGCAGAACACTAATAATTAAGGGATGCAGTACTTAAACAATATAAATGCCAACCAATGCTTCGTGATCCACTTATCTTAACAACTAACATACATGGGTTATATCAGACCTTAACGCACAATACAACTGGCCAGCATGAAGCTGATTTTGCAGAGTTAACCAGAGGGGATATAATGTTAATAAAAGGTGGTGAAAGATATGGAAAATGAGAGAGATAGGCAGAGGAAAAGATTCTCAGGTACAGAGCAGGTGACAGGTAGCAAGGGAAAAAGATGGGTGCGTTCTAGAAACCAGATCTGAGGGAGAGAGTGGCGAGGAACTGTATATATACTCGCACCAGCTCGAGCCGCGTGGGAAAAAAGCGGTTACAAGTCCTCTAGCCACTACCAAAGTAGCTAGCAAAACATTACGTCACCAAGCATGGTAAAGAACTCCCTCAACCAATCCCCACGAGGCCAGCCAGCTGTGACGTCATCGAGCGGGGCAAAAACACTACGCGCCCCCTCTCACTCTGTTCTACTCTCTCTCTCTCTGATCTTATCATTACTAGTTAAGGATAAATAATATACTTTACAATTAAATATATAAAGCCTTGACATGGGCGAAAACAAAGAGCCTTTCTGGACTGCCCATGACACAAGCTTTCATATGAAATAAAGCACACTCTAATACACAAACTGTAGCCCAATCCACTGCCCTGGCGATCCTAGCGAGTCACTGTAGGACAAGCCATGCGGTTCTAACGGAGTGGTTAACGTCACAATATATATATATATATATAATATATAATATAATTATAATATATATATATATATATATATATATATATATATATATATATATATTATATATATATATATATATATATATATACATATACTGTAGATAGATAGATAAAATACATAAATAGATAGACTGATATAATTATAAATAGATAGATAATCATAAATTAATATATCAATTAATAGATAGATAAATAGATTAATCGATCATTAAATACACTTAACTATTTTAATATAATATGTGTTCTATGTGTATGAAGTACAAAAAATGCAGGCTACCTGAAACGAATGTCTCTCCCAAAGCCAAAAGAGTGACAGAGCCAAATTAATGGTACGTTGGGGCCAAAATGCCTGGACACACGAAGTTCAAAGCAGTGTAAGTCATAGGATGAAGACAAGACTGATTGAGGAAGATAATTCCAGAATTTACTTGTTGAGTAGAAGAAACTCAAGAAAGACAGGAACTGTATTGATTCTGGGGTTGGACAGCTGGACAGAATATGGGTGGGATTGTGTAGAAAGACGGCTACCTCCCATTTGTGCGTGTCTGTGTCAGAGAGAGAGAGAGAGAGATGGGGGTTCTCTGCTATAATTTTTCCTTTCTTCTCTTTGCACTGCCTTTAATGTCCCCTAGATAATTCTTGCTACCCATTTTTCTCTGGTTTACATCTTTGTCGGTATTGTTTCTCTTCGTTTACCCATTCGTTAAATATTGGTATTTATTTTTACTCTTCATTTCACTTTTTCTAGGTATTTTCATTTTTTTCTCCGTCAAGCATCATTCTTTCATTTTTGTTTTCAGTTTTGTCCTATTTAGCTTTTACCCTCTTCTTCATCCCACTTCTCCTCACAATCATCCATATCCTCTACCTCATCTTTCTTCTGTTCCCTTGTTCTCCCAAACCTCATCATCTCATATATCTTGCTGCTATTTCCAACTTCCTCCTCCTCCTCCCCTTCCTCCTCCTCCTCCTCCTCCTCCTCTTCCTCCTTCTGTCTCTCCTCTTCTATGTCTTCTCTTCTTACACTTCCCTCCTCTACTCCTCTCCCCCCTTCGCTTACTCCTATTTTTTCCACCTCCTCCCTCTCCTCTTCCTCCTAATTTGTCTTTCCGTCCTTGTCCACCTTCATTTAGTCATACCTCTGTGCACAAATGTATATGAGCTCTCTCACTCTCTCTCTCTCTCTCAGCTCCGCCCCGCGTCTCTCTCTTAATTTTCCGTGGTAAACTTTAACTAAGTCTCTGTATTCAGTCGTTAGCAGGGCACCATTAAGTCTCCTGGCTGCTCCTGGGAGAGGGAGAGAGAGAGAGAGTGAGAGTGAGTGAGTGTGTGGGTGGGTGGGTGTGTTTGTCTGTGCTACATACAGTTACATGGATACACGGACTACACAAGCTCTGGGGACCCTGCGAGTTCAATTGGACTTAATTCTAGCATTTTCTCTTGCAACATATTCCAATGATTCAACATACATTTTGTTTTCCGACACCAACAAGCTGGACTATTTTTTTTTTTTCAGTGTATTTCGTACTGCTATTGAAGACTACAATAAAGATAGATTATTTTGTATGAATGAATTGATAAACCAATGTTGTCAGTATAAAAATTATATGGAGAGTTATCAGTTAACTTACTATATCAAGCTTATTATTATTGCCTGAGGTCCTTCCTAAGCTGTATAAAATCGTCTAACAGTTGCCAGAATATGATGGAAAAGGACGTCCCTGGTACTGTACGGGTTAATATAGTAAGACATACCCCTCAACCATACTACCCAATGCTTGTAAACAGAGAATTTGATAATTTACGTTAAGGGGGGTCACCGTCTTTTTTTATCGTTGTTACCATTTCTCTCTTTCACTAGCTTGTATCCATTCGGCCCCATTCAGCCAACTGTTTTAACCCTTAATTGGCGGCGCACGACATCTGTCGAGTGAAATAAATTGGATCTATGTGGCGGTGCACGACATCTGTCGACCGCCATTTTCAGCACGTAATGTTGCTGAGAGAGAGAGCTGAGCGGTGGGACGAGCGTAATAACCCTATGACCGCTCCGCACGACCACCGTGGACCATCTGAACTGTATCCCACCTTCTTCCCCCCTCTCACACTCGCTACACAGGGAATTATGTAAGGAAATTACCTTTTTTTAGGGTTTTTGCACTCGTGTTGCACGATCGTTGCAAGATAACCAGTGGTCGTACAAGGATGGTTCGGGTGTCATTGGAAAGCTCTGTTTACGCACTTTCAGGGATAGATACTTATTTTACACTCTGGGTCTTATTTAGGCATGAAAATTAGCACGGAAACAACCCTATTTAGGGTAAAAAAAAAAAACGCTGTGCGGTACGGTCAAATAGACCGCCTAGGCCGCCAGTAAGGTGTTAAGACGTTTATCCCCATCCAGGTGTTGATTTCTTCCTGGCGATCTTTAGCGAGCCAGGATTGTATGGAGAAATCCGGCTTCGCCGGAGACATTTTTTCTATCGAAAAATGTACAAATTTAGCTTGCTGTCAAAACAAAAATATATATATGCTGGCTCGCTACTGGTCGCCAGGAAAATATTGACACCTAGATGAGGGTAAACATTTTAACCCTCTCACGTCCTGACGCAATTTTTGAGCCTATTAGGGATACTTTAAAGCCTTTGTTACCGTCCGAGGTATTTATAAACCTTTAGTTTATTTACTTTAACCTCTGCAGTTGTCTTTGAGTTAGCTGTGGGCAGAAAACTAATTTTGGAGAGGTAATTATAAGAGTGAGAGTAATCTATTTATTATTGCTAATCTGGCAACCTCTGCGTCATAAGGATGTGAGAGGGTTAAAACAGTAGGCTGAATAGGGCCGAATGGATACAAGCCAAAGAGAGAGGGAGAGAAAGATAAAAAAAAGCGAGGTTGGCTCCCTTAACCCGCAGTAGTATGATGTCACTTTAGTGTTTTTCTGGCTAATATTATTAGTAATATATGAGGATTTTATATAGCATTAGGAATTATTTTGGGGAATATAAAAGCCTACTTCAGTTAACTATTGATTCTAACGGGTTCCTGCGATAAATAATATTGTCTAGTAGATAGCATGAACAAGAGCATTATTGCATTGATTTTTGAGAGAGAGTTACACACAGAATTACGCAGATACTCAGACCACACAGACATTGCGATCCCTACTAGAGAGAGAGAGAGAGAGTTACACACAGAATTACGCAGATACTCAGACCACATAGACATTGCGGTCCCTACTAGAGAGAGAAAGAGAGAGAGAGTTACACACAGAATTACGCAGATACTCAGACCACACAGACATTGCGGTCCCTACTAGAGAGAGAGAGTGAGTTACACACAGAATTACGCAGATACTCAGACCACACAGACATTGCGGTCCCTACTAGAGAGAGAGAGAGAGAGTTACACACAGAATTACGCAGATACTCAGACCACACAGACATTGCGGTCCCTACTAGAGAGAGAGAGAGAGAGAGAGAGATGTTACACTGATACTCAGACCACATACACCTTGCGGTCCCTACTAGAGAGAGAGAGAGAGAGAGAGTTACACACAGAATTACGCAGATACTCAGACCACATAGAGATTGCGGTCCCTACTAGAGAGAGAGAAAGAGAGAGAGAGAGTTACACACAGAATTACGCAGATACTCAGACCACACAGACATTGCGGTCCCTACTAGAGAGAGAGTGAGTTACACACGAATTACGCAGATACTCAGACCACACAGACATTGCGGTCCCTACTAGAGAGAGAGAGAGAGAGTTACACACAGAATTACGCAGATACTCAGAACACACAGACATTGCGGTCCCTACTAGAGAGAGAGAGAGAGAGAGAATTACAATTTGTTAGTAGTCTTGGCAAATCCAACGTCAAGGCTATTAACCTAATTGCAATGACGACTTGTCTATTTTGACTGCTATGTCGTCATTCCATCCGCGGTTAAAAAAGAAAACTTCTAGAGTCTACTCCTTATCTTGCTCTAGGAGACGTTGTACATTAACCAAAACTACCACCGAAGGTGAAAAAAGCATAGAAGAGAAGAAAAAGGGGTTTACCTTAGTTACCGCTTAAGGGCCCATCCCGTGTTCCGTCATGTGCAGATCCTTGTCGAACGTGCGCATGAGCGACCCTCTCTTGTTATAATTTTTTCATGCGTCGCCATTTGCTTGAGTCCGCTTTGTTGTGCTCCTTCAAATTCACCCTGTTTAGGTTCGTTTCGGCTTATCTGGCCTTCCTTTTTGTTAGACAGATGTTACGTGATCTAGGGCAAACGTAAATGGGCTCCTAAGTGTGTCAAATGGAGACGCGTGTGGAAATAGCCTACCGAAGGTACGGGGGCGCCTGGCGTTCCTCGTGTATGTTTTTCATTCTTTCTCTTTTCATATTCTTTTTCCTGTTAGTCAGGGCATAGTTTAGCTTTTAGCTTATTTTAGCCTAGCTCGTTTTCTAATTCAGGAATTGCTATGCCCCTGTGAGTTTTCATATTGTCATAGCCTAAGGTGTAACGTTTGGTAAGCAATCTGAGATTTCGATGGTGGCGGTGCTGTTTGTAGAGTTTGTGTCGGCCGCATTATAGCGTTATTCCCGAGTCCCCCCTTTCGAGCCTTCACTGTGTCTCAAGGGCCTGGGCGACAGGTGGTTCGTGATTTTCTAGGGGTACCCCAGGGGGGCCCCTACTTCACACCACAGGGTTTTTTCGCCCCTGACACATTCTCTGCTCACGGCTAGGCCTCCCTTTTTCTCACCAGTTTCGTTTACTGGTTTTTGTTTTCCCTTCATTTTTTCACCTCCATCCTTTCATCATCTTTTGCCCAATCCAGGGGTACCCCAGGGGGGCCCCTGTTTGTGCTAAACCACCCTCCCTGCCACTTCTCCTCATGGGCTTTGCTCTATCTCTGTGGGTTGGGTGGTTCCTGGGGGATGTGCCTCCTCTCCCCTGGTGTGTCTTCCTTGCCTCTCCCTTTACCGGTTGAGTTAGGATTTTATATCAAGGAAGACACTGCTCAGCTTGATGGCCATCCAA
The DNA here is from genome assembly GCA_032716605.1 of Paralithodes platypus. Lineage (NCBI taxonomy): Eukaryota > Metazoa > Arthropoda > Malacostraca > Decapoda > Lithodidae > Paralithodes > Paralithodes platypus. Next base: position 41,128,274 of record CM064552.1, on the reverse strand, counting down.
GCTTGGAGTCAATAGGAGATGACGCATGTTTGTGGCCTTTTTTGGTATTCCCTAGACGCTCCTCTCGCTTTTTCGGCGCCGGACCATCTCGGCCGGTCCCGCAAATTTGCGAGAGCTCGATTCGGTCCTCTGGGACGTTTCGGCTCCCCGCAAATTTGCGGAGATCGCTGGGGGGTCCCGCAAATTTGCGGGAGGGTTGTGTTCGTACGGTTATGCCTCAATAGGCCCGCAAATTTGCGGAAATAGTTGGCTTTCACTGTTGACCCTTTTTTATATCATCTTGTTGCCTGTAACTATATTGGTGTGTGCACTTTACTGGTGTTATAGACCCTGCATGTAAGGTGTTGAGTGGTGGTTAATACTTTTCCATCTTTGCAGGTTCTGCTCGTGCTCTTCCGCCTCGCCCGCCCTACTCACCTACCTCTGTGCTCCCGGTTTAGGGTGAGTACGGATACCGGTTTGCATGTGTGTTACTGTTTCCCCATGCTCATTCTCTGGTTGTTCTTGGCCATTCTCTACACTTACTCCATCGACGGGCTGCTTATGGTGTGTGTTCTTCCATTGCAGGTAGGATGCCTTGCTTTCGCCAGGGTTGTGGCACCCCGTGCTTGGAGAGCCACCGGTCCTGCTTACGCCACTCGCAATGTGTGTCCTCTACGGCCTACCTCCCTGCTCTGTGTGGCCCGTGTATGGACCTGGTGGATGTGATGGACCATAGCCCTGGTTCCTCAGCGGCGGCAGTGGCCTCTGCTTCCCTTCAGTCGGTGTGGGCGGTAGTCTCCCACCACATTAGGACTGTGGGCCACCGTTCCCCGGCCTTTGTTGACGACCGGATCCGCGTTGCCCTGGGTATCCCTGACCCGACTGAAGGCCGTTCACCTGGCCCTCTCCCCTGGGTCCCGCGGCCGGTCGTCACATCGTCGGGAGGGTCCCCAGCTCCGTCCACGCTCTCGCTCGCCTCGTCGCCCGTCCTCTACTGCCCCTCGTCGTCCTCCTGATCGCCTTGCCGACGCCCATCGCCCTCGTCCTGGTTATCGCCCTGAGGCCGGGGTTAGCGGCTCTGCCCCTGTGCGCCCTCCCCTGGCCTCTCCGGATAGGGGCTCTACTACCTTCCGCCCGCTTCCCCAGCACAGACGACGTCCTCTTACGTTGTCCTCTACGTGCGCGGAGGTTCATGCTGTAGCTGGCCCTCTGCTCCCTCCTCCTACACTGTCCAGGAGGGTCCGCCAGGATGTAGTTGCTTCTCCTCCTCCTACTTCACCTGCTTCGGTGCCTATTCTTCCTTCACGGTCTCATCCCAAGGTGGAGGTCCCTCCCTCCTCCGCCTCGGTGTCGGGCCGCCATGTTCTCTCAGCCCCAGGGATCCTTGCTCTGTTTCCCCCCGCGGCTCCTTCTGACCTCCTTTCACCCGGCCAGCCTTCCCACTCCCGTCGTCCTGCTCCTCCTCATTCTTTTATCCCTGACCTTCACTTACCATCTCGCCAGGGGGGTACCCCGCCTCTTGACTCGGTGGAGTATAGCGAGGTTTCGGGGTCCCCTTTCTCGGGAACTGACATGTCGATGGAAGAGGGAGATGGTGATGTTTCCCCCTCGGGCGTTAGTGATCGGGGACGAGACCGTCAGAGGCGCCACGGCCGTCGTCGCTCGCCTTCTTTGGGCCGCAACGCTGCTGGTTCGTGTCGTGGGTCTCGCTCCCGCTCACGCTCGCCCCTGCGGGCCGAACAATCTTCGGGGGGGTCGCCTCTCTCGGATCGATTTTCGGCTATGCAGGGGTGGGTTGTGTCACGCATCGACGAGCGCTTGGAGGCGATGCAAGACTCCCTCTTATCGCGCTTCTTGGCGGTGACACAACCTCAGCGCCTCACCCAACCTACCCCTGCTACGGTCTCCATCCCTTCTGCAGTGGACCTTATTCCTTCTCGCCCAGCTTCTCCGCCTGCCCAGTCGTCGGCTAGTACTGCTCCTGCCCTGGCTCAGGAGGTTGCCCCTGCTGTCTTCCATTCGGTGGTTCTCCGTCTGCTAGGGCAGGGTCTGCGCTTGCCCCCAATCCAGAAAGCCAATGTCCCGTCGCGGACCATGCCGCTCCTCTATGGCTCCTTGGCTGTTTGGAAGGGGGTGCAGGCCTCCCACCCGGAGCATGCTACCGGCTTCCCGTCAGGTGAGAGGGCCCTCCCATCTGGCTGGTCGGTGCAAATTAATGATAAGATGCAGTTCAGGGCGATCAGGGTGGATGGTCAGGTGGCCGACGTGGAGGTGCGGGCTTACCCGACGAGGACTGACCTTCAGTACTTTTCGGTAAAGCCCAAGACCCCGTCTGCTCCTCGGACTAAGCTCTGGTCAGACTTCAGCCGCCAGGACATCCTTCAGGATGTTCAGTCCCTGGCTGTCCTCCTATGGGACAGGTTTGTGCGACGACGGTAAGATTGGCTTAGCCGTCGTGCTCGATAACCCTCTCCCATTGGAGGCCTGGTTTGCTGAGGCCTTAGAATTCGCCAACCATTCCGTCGACAGATCTACTTCAGTCCCTCCCCCGGAGTCGTCACTGCTTTTGCCTCCTCTTGTGTCTGTCGGCGGATTGGACGGCAAGTTCTGGTCCTGGATAAGCACGCCCAAACTTGAAATTTGTTCTATTGCTAACCCGTTCTTCTCTCACCCAGATAAGTCCTCTGTCGACAAGGATTTTACCTTGCGACAGAGGGTGGCGAACTTATTATCTTGTCTTTTAGATTCCCTCCAGACATCTGTTCACTACCTGTGGCTTATCGAGGCGACTGCACCGGGCGATCTTCGCGAGGGTTTGGACCACGTTCGGCGGATCCACCTTCAGCTCGCGGTGTCTTTGGTTCCCGAGCTGAAGGCAGTTTTGTGCGAGGCTACTCGGCAACGCCAGACGGTAAGGTTCTCGTTCTGCCGGAAAGCCCCCTTGGATATTCGTCAGGGTTTGTTGTACTCTGAGCTATATACATCGGGGCTTTTTGCGCAGGATTCTTGGGAACGCTACGCTTCTCTGTCGGTGGACCCTGCTTACGACACGCAATGACGCGCTGTGTCGCGAGCAGGGTCTTCTCAGTCCCGTCCTTCTGACGGTCCTCTTCGGGGTGCTGCCGCAAGTGCTGCCGCCAAGAAAGGGCGCAGGAAAGGGAAGTTGCCGGCCAGAGCGTCGGTTCCGCCTCGCACTTCTGTTCTTGCTCCCTTTCATCCCCGCCGAGAAGGGGCTGGCCAGCCTTCCACTTTCGGCTGCACTCCGACGGGGTCAGACACGCGACGGACAGGGGATGGGGTGACCCGCCCTTTTCGACGAAGTGGGGGGGGTGGAGGAGGTCAACGTGGCGCTCATGACCGCAAGGACCGTACCGGGGGAACCTCCACGTCAAAAAATTTGTAGGTTCTCCAGGTCGGTCTCCTCCTTGTTCTCCTTCTCGCCTAGCCGAAAGGGTCGCTCACCTCATCTCGGGAGCTACCACAGGTTGTTTTCGCCCTTGCGCCCCTCGATGGCCGCGAGGGACGTGGGGGCAGAAGATTGCACGGAGGGGTCTAACCTGGAGATGGAAGTCCAGACCCCCACTCAGCTCCTGTCAACGTAGCCGGCCCATCTCTTCGGAGGTGGCCAACGTGATCACATCCATGCACGAGCAGGGAATCGTCAAGGAGGTGAATGCCGGTCACCCAGTTTTCCTCTCCCGTGTATTTCTGGTACCGAAGAAGGACTGCGACGCGATGCGACCGGTGGTGGATCTGTCGGCCCTCAACGGGCACATCGTGAACACACGGTTTCGGATGCTGACGGTACACCAGGTACGACTGGCCCTGCGCCCTCTGTCGTGGGTAGTGTCGCTGGACCTCAAGGATGCGTATTGGCACGTTCCTATCCATCCTCGATTCCAGCGATTCTTGGCCGTTCAGACTTCCGATCGTGTGTTAATGTTCGACAGACTTCCCTTCGGTCTCAACATCGCACCGCGGATCTTCTCAAAACTGGTGAAGCAGGCTGTGGATCCTCTCCTCAGGAGCGGGCTCCAGATCCTGTTTTACTTGGACGATTGGTTGATAGTTTCAGACACCCTAGAACAGTGCGTACGCGACACCCTCACAGTAGTTAACCACATCACACAGTTTGGGTTCAAAATCAATATTCCCAAGTCACGCCTGACCCATCGCGTGTCGTGACGTGGGTAGGTCTCGAATGGGATTTGACCAGCGCTACAGTGACCCAGAGTCAGCCAAACGCGGTGAAACTTCGAAGGAAGGTCTTCGCCGTGTTGCACTCGGTCTCCCTCATGAGGAGGATCTGGGACTCGTTAGTGGGTTCGCTGAAGTGGGCCGCTTTGACCATTCCCTTAGGGAGGCTCAGGCTACGCCGCCTCATACTCATGGGCAACAAGGTGTTTCCGTTGACTCCTATGGATCGGCTCATGCCGATCCCGCGTACAATTCACAGACACTTAGGACACTGGGTTGCTCGGGGCACGCTCTCTGCGGCTGTGCCCTGGACCGCCCCCCCCCCCGCCGATGATCTTGGTAGACACAGATGCGTAGAGTGAGGTAGGGTGGGGTTACCAATCAAACCTGGGACATCAACATCACGGCAGATGGGTGGGACACACACACCTACACATAATGCCCTAGAACTGTTGGTTCCCTTTGTTCTTCCTGAGGGACCACGCGCTGGCCCTTCGGGGAAAGTCGGTGGCCTTCAGGATGGACAATCAGACAGCTGTCCACTGTATCCAAAAGCAGGGGTCCTCCAGGTCTTTGACTCTGTTGGGGATCTCGGAGAAGTTGTTCTTCCTCGCGAACCAACACAACATCTCCCTGCACGCCTCCTACCTGCCCGGGACTGCCAACCTGTGCGCGGACGCCCTGTCGAGAGGACAGGGCGTTCTTGTAGAATGGGCAATGAAACAGACTGTGTTCGACGACCTCGCAGCTTCCTGGGGTGTTCCGGAGGTCGACTTGTTCGCATCGAAGGAGACGCACAAGTTGCCTCAGTACCTATCCCTCCGGACTCGCACTCGGGAGGGGGGTCCGGACGCTTTCATGGAAGACTGGAACAGGTGGCAGTCGATATACATATTTCCACCACCAGACGCACTGTTGATGTGCAAAGTCATCGCGAGGCTGTGGCTGTACCGCGGCAGAGTCTGGCTCATAGCGCCTCTGTGGCCGGCCCAGGTTTGGTACGCCCAGTTGAAGCGGTGGTGCCCGAGTCCGGTCCCTCTACCTGTCTCAAACTTCCACTTGAGCCAGGTTGGAGACCTGCGGACCTCGTTGGCCTTCGCATCGTGGATGTTCGTGAGGCACGGTGGCTCCCAGTCCACAGACGGGACCTGACTGACTTCCTGAATCGTTCATGGACGACTTCGACTTGGGGGACTTACGAGTCCCACTGGAGGTCTTTCACTAGGTGGATACAGGACACTCGCTACACAGTTAGCTCTCCTTCCCTCATACTACACTACTTGTTTCACCTCTTCCGTACACGTCACTTTCAAGTCAACACTATACGTAACCACTTGTCTGCCAACCGGGAGGTCTTTGAGTCCGTCACTGGGCTGGTCGTTCCACCGAAGGAGCTGGATTCCTTAATGAAGGCTGCCTTCAGGGAACGACCGCCTCCGCGCCAGATCCCTCCACAGTGGGATCTGGGGCGAGCTCTGGACCTTCTGGCTTCACACGCGTATACACGGGACACTACACCGGTTCAGTTGCTCGAGCGTACACTCTTCCTTGTCGCTCTGGCCACTGGGGATAGGGTGTCTGAACTAGCAGCCATGTCGCGGTCCCAGGAATGCATGCGATTTCCCGTCCTTGAATGTCGTCACGTTAGCCCCCTCCCCTCATTTTGTTGCGAAGAATGAGAGAGAGACCCACGTTTTCAAGCCTTTCAACATCCAGGCTTTAAAGCGTGGGCATACTCACCATGTGTTGTGCCTGGTGCAAGCCTTGCACTCCTATGTTGAGTCTGTGTCATGGACATCGGGTACTGCTGTGTGGGTGTCTCCTCGGACTGGTGGGAGGCTCTCGAAGGTGCAGATAGGACGCCACATTTGTCGGGTCATTCGTGCCAGTAACCCTGATTGTAGGGGTTCTGCGCACGATGTGCGATCCTTTGCTGCCTTCTTACGGTTCCTGCAAAGTCGATCCTTACCTGACATCGCCTCGGCGGGTTTGTGGTCTTCTGTCAATACCTTCGTCTCCTCCTACCTCTCCATGTCCATTGTTAGACCCCCTCGGCCGGTGATAGCTCTCGGGAGTGGTGTTTCCTAGAGCTCTGGCGAAGATACCTGGTCTTCCCCCCTTGTCACTCTTTCTTTTACTTGTTTTATTTTGAAAAGGGGGGTGAGGGGGAGTACGGGTTTGCAACACTTGATTGCAAGTTTGGGATTATGTATTATGTATACAGTACATAAGTGTTTTTACCAAATTGAAAATTGTGTTTTGTTATTGTGTTCAATGTTTGTTGGTTTTGGAAGAAAAGGTATTTTGGGTACAGTACTTTTTTGGTTTAAGACAAGTCTATATTTTTGCATTACTATGGATGACGGGCACGTGTTAAAACTGTTCTTTTTAGCTACTCCTCAGTTTTTCACTCTTTTATTAAACTCTTTGTTTAAATTGTGTTTCTTTGTCATTCATAATTTTGTTTTATGCATTGTTTTTTTTGGTATGTTGGGCTTGGATGTCCTCCTCCTATTTGTTATGCAGCCTTGACGTTGGATTTGCCAAGACTACTAACAAATTGGGAGGTTTGACGTACCTCCCAACCTACCAAATAGGAAAACCTACTATTTGGTAGTAGTCTTGGAAAATCCAACGTACATAATACCCTCTTCCTCACGCCGGACCCCTGCGCATGCGCGTTCTTCTGCTGACGTCAGATGTAATAACAAGAGCGGGTGGCTCATGCGCACGTTCGACACGGATCTGCACATGACGGAAGACGGGATGGGCCATACGCGGTAACTAAGGTAAACCCCTTTTTCTTCTCTTCTATGCTTTTTTCACCTTCGGTGGTAGTTTTGGTTAATGTACAACGTCTCCTAGAGCAAGATAAGGAGTAGACTCTAGGACGTTTTTCCTTTTTAA
>CM064552.1:41115711-41121088 GCA_032716605.1 Paralithodes platypus | reverse complement strand
TAATGGTAGACCCAACCTCCCTATCACCATCAAGTTAGCCGCCACTCGCGGTATGTCTGGACCCTACACCGTTCAATATCCAAGCTCCAAAATGTACCTTTCAAAGTCACCATCGACTTATCACGGCGTGAACACTGCCACGCCACCCCCGCAATAGATTCGTGTCTCGAGCGTTTTTTGTAACCTCTAAAGCCACAAGACATTACCCCACCACCACACGTCCGCACCCTAAATTAAATAACCCTACTCACCCCCTTCACTCTAGCCTGACGAATACTTCCGCCTACAAACCCCTAAGCGACACTAAGCCCTCCAGCACCGAAGCGACAAAGTCTTTTCTCACCATAACCCCCACAAGTAACCTCCACAAACCCCAAGCCCCCAATATCACACCCTCTAATCCACCATGACACCTTACTACTTCACTCATGCATAGTCAAGTTCCTCCCCAACTTATCCAAGTACAAAAACCTCACACCCACACCCCCCGACCAACAACAGAAACCCTACCGTCCTAGACCCCTGACATACCTCCACCAGGCACCACAGTGGGCCAAACCACCACCGACACACCAACACACAGTACAACACCCAAACGCACCACACAATCTACAGCTCAGTAACCTCACGCATACAACTTACGCCCACGATCAAACATCGCTTTAAAACCTCCAGCAAACTACACCCTCACTAACCAAGTTACGTAGGGCTGCCAGCCACCACTACACCTCCTCCTCCTCTTCTTCTTCTTCCTCGAATTCCCCCACACAAAGGGCAAAGAAGAAAGAATAATCACCAGCAAATCACCAAACCTCATCAACACAACACACGCCCCTAGCCCCCAACCCTCCAACTTAAATCTACAGCTCCTTACCCACCCGTCTAGCCCCCCCCGCATCCGCCCCGGCTTCTCCCTCCACGATCCTACCAACCACCACACCCACACACCGACCAACCTCCTCATCTCACCCAAAGCCCCAACAATCCCACCCTAAGAAACCCCCCCCCCAAAGTCACCCCCGAGAAAAACTCCCACTATGGTCATTTACCTATAAAACATGCCTTCCCCCTCAAGATACACAGCGCGCAGCGGTCGAGCCGGACTCAAGTACCACGACGAAACATAACTAATGTTCCCAGCCCGGACCGCCATGACGAGATAGAATAATCAACAGACCCACCATCAAGATATTTAAAGACAGCCGATACAAAAATAACACCCCGTTCTGTACACTAAGGAACCCAAGCCACACAACACACACGACCCTCCTTCCCACACACCTCCTTCACCTCCACCGTACCTACACCGATTTTGCGCCATCCCTAGACTATATATTCCCAAACCTACAAGCACCGCACTCAGACATAACCAAAATACAACCCAGACTCACATTCCCCCTTCATCCCCAGCCTCTGTTGTCACGCGCGAATCCCCTTTCGGTTAGTAACCCATTCACCACACTTACACCCGCACTTCCTGTCAACCCCACACACCTCACTCCGACCCCCACGAGGGAAAGCCTACAAACCATTCATACGAAAGGCGTTCCCCCCCCCCCAAACGTCCTCGACTTAAGCTAAAGACCGCCCACTGGACAACTCGTGGCAGACCGTGGTTTTTTTTTTTTTTTTTTACTACCACACCCACACCAAGCGACGCCGCCAGCCGCCCGCACCCCACAACACAGAGGACACAATTCTTACAGGCTATACAGTGCACAACTCGCCAAAAGAAACCTGACCGAATTCGCCTCTCGCTGTTGGTGTTGGTGGAACTTTATTAAATACCCTGAAAATTAACCACCATTACTATGATTCATTTTAACTTCACCCTTGAGGCCTGAGGACGCAGCCGACCAATATAATGAGCGAGATGCGGACAAGGTAAAACTGCCCCAGAACAAGAAGCCCCCCACAGCAAGCCACGAGCTGAACACCACACAGAGAAACACCCGACGAAGAAAGGTCCACGGACAGAACGAAAGGAACCAGAGCTGACCGAAGGCCCGCCATTCCAGACAGGCCCAAGGCCCCGCAGGGGCTAAAACAGCCTCCAGGACACACCCATTTCACCTTTTCTCAAAGTCCCGACCCTGTTCCACACCTCACGTACAAATAGCCCGCCTCGTGTCATACACTTATTAAATACAAAGATGCCATGAACAGAGAAAATATACATTCATAATTAAAAACACCCATTGCCCTGTCCCGACGTTGCAAGCCAGATGCCAACACATCAGAAAGCCAGTAAATATATCATATGCTATGTTCTTACATCCGAGAAGTAGATGCTATATATAATCTTAGCAGTTTCTTTTTTTTTTTTTCAAAACACCCACGCCTTGAATACCTAGCCCTCTTATATCATTTCCGATGACGAGTATAGATATATGCTAACCCGCTGCCTCAGTTCCCCGTCCCACCCCTTTGCATAAGCTCCTACTAGTAATCTAAGTATTAATCATGTACATCCCCTAACATCTATGTCTTGCCCAGACTAAGCTTCTGAAAGACCCATCGCCCCCCATCAAATCGAATGTATGCAATCCTTAGGTCAATGTATTTTATATCCGCCATTGCGGTTCACCTTTTTCCATTTACGTTATCTAACAATTGTCATACGTCTTACCCTTGCCTCCTTCGCTGTATCCACAGTCCACACTACCGCCAATTTACTTCGCTGTCTTGCACCCTCTTACCCCAACCAGACGATTGTTATTAAGATAACCTGGTTCACCAGTATCTGTCCATAAGCATACCCCGAAACAATAACTAAGGACCCATCACGAACTGCCGCGTAGCGCCTGAGCCAAGGTCGGGGATAAGTTAATATTTAATATAGAAAACGCAGTAGATCCAGCCGGCCAACTAATAGTATCCATAACCATCTGACTGATCACATAACTCTATCTTTCTCCACGACTCATATATCAACCCCATAGTTGCATTCCCTGGTGGTAGCCTATTGGCTTTAACGACTATTCTACTGCCTTTTTTCAAACTTCCCATAGCAATGGTAGCCTAATGCCACACCCCACGCCCCAGGCCGACCTTTTTCGGGGCCCCCCCATTTCCCTGTAGCCCCTTGAAACTCTTCCCCCCCCTCTCCTAAGACACCCGGCCGTCTTCTCGACTCTTACTCCCTGACCTAAGCCTACTCTACTCATACCTCTGAAAGATCCGCTAGTGGTTAATTGTCCGTTACTACACGCCTCCTCCAACCCTCTATATCATATAGCTCCTATCCAGCCTCACCTTCACTTAGTAGGCCAGAACAAACATTATGAGTAGAACTTTACTAGCCCCTTGCATGCATTCTATTCGTCTTACAACACATTCACAAACCCTTGCACCCAATGCGTCGGAGCCCGGGGTGCGAGGCTAGCCGCCCCGCCAGATAACTAATCTTCTATTAGTCATACTTCCAGATAAATGTGGCCCCCAAGAGGTAGCCAACCCAAGTCTCCACCATATCCAGCAAACCCTACAATTAACAACAGGCCTTAGTATAAAACCAGCTAGCTAAGGCAACTTCGGTTTGACGTTATTAAAGACACTCACATCCTGCTTCATACACAGAGGCGGTTATTACAAAATCTGGCTGAATATGGACCAAGCCCCCTAGCCACAGACCGGGTTACCATGGTCGACCGCGAATATATCATGAGAGAGGAGCGCCCAGCTCCCCTTTTTTGCTGACACCTGTTACGAGAGAGGGAGCACCCCTCACCCCGGCCCGCCGAGGATATACCTGCGCCCCTGTTAGGGACTCTCGAGTCATTGCCAGGTAGCTGTATAAAACACGGAAATTCTTACTATCAATGAACTAACCAGGAATGACTTACACCTATACTACACATCGTATTACCTCACAATAAACCCATTTACCTTTCTTGCATGCTCTTTAGATCACTAAAGTTAGCCACACTCAGCCATGTATTACCATAGAAGGAGAGATTCGACAAATCTAGAGAGACGCCCTCCCTATCACAGCTGTCCCCATCCTACCTCGCCCCCCCCACCCGTAGATCCAGTCTCTCTCCCCATAAATAAGTCCAGTATAGCCAAAATAGTCAAATCATTATCTCTTACTAAGGCTCAGTTAATATCGAACAAATATAAAGGTACCTTCCTATCGCCCTGTCGCCACAACAGTAAATACCATCACTTACCTCGTCCCCAGATCGATGTTGAGAGCTCAATTAAGCATCATAAGACTCGATGATCCCGTTACCCCATCCTAGTCTGCCAGGGTCCAGAACCGAAGCCTATAAATCTAACTCCCGCCCCCAGTCAAATCAGTTGAAAGCTAGGCACCAACCAGTGGTCATCACCCTGCAGCGTTCACCTCTAGCTCTAGCCACTTGATTTTGTTCCGGGGGGGGGAGGTGTGAGAGGACTTCCAGGATCCGGCAGACTCCGTGGCAGAGAAGACTGATAGAAGCATCTGCCATGTACAAGTCCTAACGTGCACCTTATAACCTTCACACAAATTCGAGGGTATATAAGTGGATAGCCAGCAACGATCATCAAGAGATCCGACTTGAGTACTTCCTACATTTTGGACCATCTGGACGGCCGAGGAACCAGTCGTTAGCCCCCAACATCACCGGAAGCAAGATAACCAGGACCAGATCTACCCATACTATTCAAGATTCATGTTACTAGTACTAAGTGTTATAGTACTCGCTTGATACTCAACTATTAACTTTCTATAAAGTGGCTAAGACCTTCGCCCAGTGTAATTCATATTAACCATTCCATTTGGGACGTACTAAGCGATCAGTGTTTTTTTATTAACAGGCGACCTTGACTCTCGTAATTACCTTATTCAGCTATTAAAACTCTAGTGATATCTAACGTTCGCCCACTGATCGTGTTCTACATATTTCTGCCTTAAGAATATCAAACTTAGTTCAGTACCCCCATGAGGTTGCTAGAGATTTCCGTGTTCTATAATATACGCGTCTAATCCTAACTGTGAGTTGCTACGTGGGCACGCGACCAGCCAGCAAGAGGTAAAATCAGTGACATTGAACATTATACGAATATATTGAGGTCTTCCAGTAAAATATAAACTTGCTAATTAAACCCGTGATCAGAAGAATATACCTGAACGTTGGAAGTGGGAGACTAGGCTCCATCCAAATCCGCAAATGCTAGCAGTTCCCTTCTATCATTTGTTTTGTGCGAATATAACTATCTTTCTATGCTCTTTATTTCTTTATTTCAATAAACGTGAACTTGTGTCGTGTTACCGTGTGTTTATTTTGTGTTCTCTATTCCTCATACCTTGTATTGTGCATGCAGCCTTCTATACCCAGTCATTCAGAACTCACATTACCCAAGTTAAACCTGTAGAAAAACAGGGCATAAC
>CM064552.1:41080711-41110711 GCA_032716605.1 Paralithodes platypus | reverse complement strand
AGATTGGAATGTGTAAAAGGTTCAATCTTGGGTTCGAGAGTTAGACAGACTTACGATAGGAATATGTTGATAAGTGAATGCCCCGTCCAACTGTTTCCATCACCATAGCCTTCCAATACACAGCTATACCAAGGCAGTTACATCACAAGGACCTGTGAAGCCTGGTTAATGGTCTACATACTGTATATATATTGGCCAATTTCTCACCCGCTGAGAGAGATATTATGGACCACTTTCCATATTCCTGTACTGGGACGTTAACCTTGGAGAAATATGTTGCTGGAGAGGTGTGTTTGTGTGTGTGTAGGGAGACAGTTTCCTTCAATATTCCTTGGACAATAACTTGAAACCTGGTAGAATAGTTCTAACTGTTTGCATGTTTACACATGTATCAGTTTTCGAATGTGTATATATGATTAATCACATTTCCTAATGATTAAGATGCTAAAATTATGATGAAAGGAGACATATTAAAATTGCCGGTAATATAAAACCATTTTAGATTTTTTGTTTTGTTGTTCTATCTGAGTGAGGGAGACAAAGGCAGAACTGCCTGTAGCAAGTTCCTTCCCCAGAGTTGAAACAGTGACAGGGCCAAAATCAAGGGACGTTCGAGCCAAAATGCCTGGATACACAGAGTTTGAAGCAGTTCAAGTCATAGAAAGAGGGAAAGACTGATTCTGGGAGAGAGTTCCTTGTGGAGGTCTTGTCAAAATATTCCATATGTCTGATTTTATAGCCATCTCCTTCCAGTGTTTCAGGAACCAAAGTGATTACACCTTACTTGATTATATATTTCAGTTTTTGTGTGTGTGTATGAAGGAGACAAAAGGCAGGTTACCTGTAACGAGTGTCTCCCCCAATACCAAACGAGTGATAGAGGCAAATTCAAGGGACGTTGGGGTCAAAATCCCTGTAAACACGGTGATTGAGGGAAAGAGTTCCAGAGTTCACTTGTTGAGTAGAAGAAAGACAGAAAATTTGCCAAATTTTGAGTTGGAGAGCTGGACAGAATAGGAATGGGACCCTATTGAAAGGCGGGTGCTTTGCTCTCGCCGCAAGGGAGGGGGTATGCACTGAGAGAGCTCTGAAGAACACTGATTGTTGTAATAGCGATAGAAGAGTGAAATAAATGCAACATTGTGGTGTGCAGAAAGAGATTAGAGGGAATTAATAAAAGGAAGTGAGTTGATGAGGGAAATATTTTGTTATTCTACTCTTTCGAGAAGTACGGTATGGGTAGAACCTTCCACACATGCGAACAATACTCGATAGATGGGCGCACTGTGCCCCTATACAGATCAAGAATCTGTACAGGGATGACGAACCCACAGAGATGGTTGAACACACCTAACTTCTGGAAAGCTGACTTAGCAAGAGTGGTAATATAATCTTTACATGAAAGGTTGGATGATTAAGATACACTAAGAATATTGAGAGATGATAAAGGATTGATTTGTGTATTTTTTAATAATAACTTATAGTCTTGTGGAAGATTGCGACAGTTAGTTAAATGGAGATATTGGGTTTTGGAGGCGTTGAAAGTACACAGTTTTCTCTGCCCCAATTGGAAATAATTGATAGATCAGAAGATAGGTGTTCTATGGCCTCGTCATGTTTGTTTTGGAATCATTGCATGCTAGGTTGATGTGAACAATTAGTTGAATAGTGTAGGGTAGAGTCCTCAGCATGTGAGTGGATAGGACTAGAGGTATAGTTGATGAGATCAATAATGAATATTAGAAAGAAAATTGGAGACAGGACAGAACACTGAGGAACACCGGAGTTGATAGGTTGAGGAAGTGAGCGATGGCCATCCACAACAACAGCTATGGAATGGTCAGAAAGGACATTAGAGATAAAGTCACAGATAGAGGGATAGAAACCGAAGGAGGGTAATCCGGAAATTAGAGATTTGTGCCAGACTCTATTGAATGCTTTTGATACGTTTAGCGCAACACAAAAAGTCTCACCGAAGTCCGGGTGGGAGGATGACCAAGAGTTAGTAAGATAAACAAAGAGATTAACAGTAGAGCGGCCCTTAAGGAAAAAAAACTGACGATCTGAAAGTAGATTATGGAAAGATACATACTTAAGACATTTTGAGTGACAGGGGAAAAGAATTTGATAAGGAGATCTGGCAACACTTGGGAGAAACCTTGGGGTACCAGATACAGCACACCTCCCCGTATTACCCTCAGGGAAATACTGTCTGTGAAAGGAATCATAGGGTGTTAGCCAACTGCATCCGGGCTAGTCTGAGCTCACAAGGGGAGAAAATCGTCCGGGGCTGGCCGGAACTTTTGCCCGAAATTGTCTGGGGAATAAATACCACGGTCTGTAGAACTACGGGGTATTCTCCCTATGAGATTATCTTTGGCAACAAACCGAAATTGCCTCAAGAACGATTATTGCCCTACCCCCATTCCTACACGCAGCATTCCCAACCCGGAAAATATTGGAAGGAACAAGGGGAGCGGTGACAGCAAGTGCATGATCATATTGCTCAGCAACAGCCTAAGAAAGTTTCTCTAAATAATCCTCATTACCGGCGGGAGTATATTTTGGTTAAGAGACATGATCCCACCCGAGCTGGTAAACTGGAGGAGAAATACGAGGGTCCTTTCAGGGTTGTCGAGACAAACGGGCCCTATCATGTGTTATACTTACATCATGGAGATATCGTGTCAGTTACTCATATTCGTCATACCAAACGATATGAGGGTAATTTTCCCCCAGAGATGAGTGAGTGGAGTAGCGAGGAAGGGAGCGAAGAGGAAACAGAATCCAGGGTTGACGACCCTGATACTTCCTCAGCTCGACCCAACGTTAGAGGTCCTACTACGACTCGGAACTACCTAGAGGATTCTCCACTCTGGTGGTCACTTAGTCGAAAAAACCAAGAGGGTCTTCCTGAGGTTGAGCCAGAAGGAGATATAGGAAGCGAAGAGATCATATTTAGTGGGGAAGATGATTTCTATGAGCTTACCGAGGATGAAAAGTCTACGGTCCCAGACAGCGAAGTTTCAGTTTCCCCGAGAGATTTAAATAGGACTTTAAGTAGTGAGGAAGAGTGTTTTCGAGATGAGGTAGAACCTCGAGGCGTATCTTTTGACAGCAAACGTATAAACGGTTCTCCCACAGCTAAAGTAAATGAATCCAAAGGAACTCCCTTGCTTAACGTTCCGGATAAGACTCTCGCTAGAGCGACTAAGTTCACGGGCCCCACCGAAACTCTCACTCATAGTGGTAGGATTAGCCGCCCACCAATCAGGTACCCGGACGAGTCTATAAATATGACCCCCGGGGCACGTGCCTGTCAGTTGCAAGGCACCATGCCTCTCCCCTCTGACCCTCAGTACCGACTCCATCAACTGGTAGCAATAGTCGACGGGCAAGGGCAAAGAGTTAATACCACTCGAGCTCTCAAACAGTTTCTCAGTCAGCCCGGGGAGGTTTTAATAGCCAAAACTATTGTGGGAAATCAGAATCCTGTCCTCCAGTTACATAAATGTCTCTGTGAGCATAGTGGACTGGTGGAGTGGCAGGCTGATGGCATAAATTTTAGGGGAACGGTGTTGCGGCGATCAGGAGCTCGCCTAGAATCAGTAGGGGGTGATACAGTAGAAAAGCCCTCCGCCCTTTTACTTGCTTGCACCGTCAGCTGATTTTGACAGCTCACGGGTACAACATACCACACCTTGCCCACCAGCCAATCAGCGGCCTCCATTGTCGGAGCGCGAAGCTGGACTTCTTACTTCACCTCAAAAGTCGCTCTCTTTCTCTTCCCGAGCAGTTCCTTCTGATTATCCACAAACTAATACCTCGGTGCCAGCCTTGTACTCCCGTAAGCTGCCAAAAGAGGTTTATAATCAGCTTCCTGGGACTTATTTTGAAGAGAAAAGAGAGGAGGTGAAGGAAGCAAGAATTCAGGGCGAGCGTGCTACCCGTGTGCCAGCCAGCCAATCATAGCGCGGGAGAGCGGGGGCCGTGACTATAAAGGCTGCCGCGCACGGGCTACTGGGGTCACGCACCCCTTGGAACTCACCGGGTTACCACATTGCAACCCACTTGCTCTCTCTCGCCCGGGCACAAAGGGGAACCAGAAACACACCTTTCCAGGTACCCTGCCCTCAACTAAAGCCACAACACAGACCACCCCTGACCTCTCCTCACTTTCGCCCACTCGGAGGATGCACCATCAGTATCCTGCAGCCTGTCGTCATGTCGCTAGCCTGCACACATACAGTCAAGCGCTTCAAGAGGGACGACAGAAGGTGGACAGAAGCGAGGATTTCCAGAAGAGCTACTGGCCAGCTCTGAGGTGGTAAAGCACAGTTCCAGACACACACACACCTGATCCAGCATACCTGAATATATTTGTCTAAGGACCCTATTGGGCCCGCATACGATAAAGGAAGAAAGAGAGATGTTGTTGACTAACCTGGTGGTTCCCATAAAAATTAATGTGTCCTTCTAGGACAAGACTAAAGGAAAAAGAATTTAGACTCCACTGAATCCATAAAGATGATGATGTGTTATTAATTAGTTATTTTTGTTAGCAACGGCGCCATGCCGTCGAAAGAGTTATTATATAGGATCTGATAGGAGAGATTAAAGAGTAAAAGTAAAGAGGGGAGGGAAAGAACAATTCTTTTAGTAAATGAGGCAACCAATAAGTTCAAGGGGGAAACAGTTGTTTAGTTGCCTGATAGATCAGCTATAGATAGGGAAGGACACTAGTCCATATGAATCATTCATTAAGTTGTGAAAAAGGAAACTATTGAGAAGGACACTAGTTCAATGTTAACACTAGATTAGCGGGCTAGCGGTTTATTTATATGTACCGCCCAGCGGGGTGTTTTTAGCCAAAATAGGGCTGTTTACGTGATCATTTTCATGCATAAATAAGACCCAGAGCGTAAAACAAGTATCTATCCCTGAAAGGGCATAAACAGAGCTTTCCAATGACACCATAACGATCCTTTTATGATGGCTAGTTTTCTTGCAACAACCGCGCAACGCGAGTGCAAAAAGCATGTAATTCGTCACTTTCCCCATACAATTCCGTAAGTAGCGAGTGAGAGAGGGAGGGAGGAGGTGGGATTCGTGACAGTAGGTTCGCCGCGGTGGTCTGGAGCAGTCATACGCTCGCTACTCTCCTGCCACCACTTGTCTCTCTCTCTCCCAGCAACATTACGTGCTGAAATTGCCACACGACCTATGTCGAACGCCGCCAGATAGTCCAGATTTATTATACTCTACTTATGTTGCGCGCCGACACTTAGGGGTTAAATACGGGATTATTAAGTTTAAAAGGGACGCTGTATTCATAGAAGTCGAGAGACTCCTAGAGGCAGTCTGGGAAAAGTGTTGGGGGTGCCCGTATAATAAAGAATTCCTCAGAAGTCATGTAAAGGAATATAATTGTGGAACTATTTCGTGTAGGCGTTTTGAGGCAGGGTTCATCTTTTGTTAGAACGGTTAATGATTTAGGTGAAAGGTAAACATAGCGTGTTTGTAATAGGGTTACATGAGGGTAAATTCGGAAGGTGTCATTGAGGTAAAGATTGTAAACCTATATTGTTGAAGTAACTGGGTGACGGAACCCAATATTATATATGAGAGGGAACTTGTAATCTCAGTCGGTAATTTGTACGATTTTATATCATTGTTGAGGTACTTGTGTAGTAACGACGGTTGTGTCAAAGGAGTAAATAGATTCTATGTGTTGAGGAAATAGATTATAGGTGTTATAGCCTTGGTCTTGAGAAAGGATACAGAAGGCTCAGTAAACGTGGGTAATTCTTAAGAGTAGAAGAAAGAATATCACTTTTGTTTTAGTTAGGTAAAGAGCAAATGTTTCATTAGGCCCTGGTCTCCATAGAAGACACAGCAGGGCTCCGATTAAACTGTTTAGGATTAATCACTAATAACGGGTCATAGGATCGAAGCCGACTTGAGTCAATACCTGAATAGCGGGAATTCAGTTATGGAGTAACGGGAACTTTAGGGGTCCAAAGTGCAACCTATCATGAATCGACGTAATATTCAATCCGTGTCTTGAACTCATCTCGGCCCGAGCCAAGAACCTCTTATTAGAGTAGTTAGGAAGTCTGTTAAATAAAATATACGAACTTCTAAATGACTGTCGATTTATCCCCCGTAGTAGTAGTAGTAGCGTAACAGAATTTAAATTAAATACTACAATAATAATAATAACTGTGTGTGGCTTTGTACATACCTACTGTACATGCGATTTAATATAGAGGAAATTAATAGAAAATGGCAGAGCCTTTCAATGAAAACATTTGTGTAGGTTCCTATGAAACATTATTGAATATTTTGAATATACAGGTACAAAACTGGTTTCATAGTGAATATAAACTGTTGATTACAACATACAGGGTATCCCGAGAGTTTTGTCAGATAATTCCAGAAATGAAAGATTATGTCATTCCGAGTAAAGAATGTTCTATACACATAGCTATGCACACCATACTCAATCATACACTACCCAGTTTTATATCCAGTTCTTTAACTTAAAAGGACACAAAGGGATAAACATGGAAAACACACGTACAATATCCATGCAAAAAGGAGGGGATTTATATGTTTGTTGTCTGTTTTAACCCATTCTCCATGTACATAACATAAATAGCGATAACGCTAAATGCTGTATGATGGTGCATGGTATCAATAGTATTCAATACTTCATGAACACACCAAAAAACAAACTATGTAGCTCTTTTCTTCTTTCCGTGAGAAAGAGTTTAAAATTAAATTTTGTCGTTTTTTTGCAATATTCAGCTCAATCCCGAGGTAATATGAAGAACGATTTAGTGAAGTTCTTGGAGTCAGTTTGAAGTATTGATGCCATGCTTCATAATTTACTTCTTAGTTATTTTTCCTATCCTCATCTTATTGAAGAAAAACGGGGTTACAAACTGCAAACCATTCCAAATGTCGACTTTAATTAAGGGCCAATAACTGAAAAAAACAATGCCCCAAACACCTATGTGAATATAAGATTTTTTACGTAGAAGAACTTGATCTTTCATCTCTGGAAACATCTGACAAAACTCGCGGGACACCCTGTATATAATACATAATTATAAATACCTTGTATTCTTTGTTGTATTGCATCCCCATTTTACCATGTAGACATATTTATATGTATGCTATTAATTACGTTATATAACTTGATGGAAGATAATTTAGTTATCTCCTGTTTAATATTGGTTAATACTATATTTGTTTGTATTGATTTTAAACGTATCTTTGTTGGTTAATACTTTTATATGTACTGGTAACTTATTCCATTCAATACATCCAGCATATGAAACAAATCTCTTTCTAGTTTCTGTTCGTGGTTTAGGTGGTCTTAAGTTATCTTGGTATCTAGCGTTAACCCCTTCTGTACCGACGGTGTCCTTTCAACTTGATTCTGTCTACTCTTAAATGGTTTTATTCAGTATATAAAGGGCCTCCAGGAATTAACAGGTTTCGAACTATCTCACTTAACCCTTTATACTAACTAACACAGATCCTTCTTTAACAGCAGAACATCGTCTAAATATAGCTGGTTTAAAATATACAAGACGTCGTCGGTATAGAAGGAGTTATTATGATAACCATGTGATGCACATAAAGGGAATCGAAGTAATAAAATTAAATTGGCTATGTACACATTTTAAGGATTCAAGTGTATGAATATTTTGAATTTTTTAATATATATCAATTCTTAAAAAATCTGTTGGTATGTTCATAATACCCAACTCCCGACAATATTCTTATAATTTTCTTCTGAAGGCTGATCCTATCTAGAGTGAAGTTTGGCATCCTCTACCCAACCTTAGCTGTTTCTGTCTGTCTCTTTTACTGTCCTACTTTTCCTTCTGGGGGCTAGGAATCCTCCTCCTCTTGTATAATTCTCCTACTCGACGAGACAGAGCAACGGGCAAGGGAACGTGAATTAAAGTGGTCCCGGACCCTGAGAATAGGAACTTTAAATGTTGTTTCTGTTCAGGCTCTGTCTCGTATCGGCCACCCCCAGCAATGGGGTATGTGCCTGAGTATATACATACACGCTTACAACATTATCAATGGTTGGAGTACAGAGTTTACAGTCGAGCCCCAGGCCACATTACAATATTAGTACCAAGGACTACAAAGGAAATCAAGCAACAACAGATCTAGTGACCCTTCTAGTCGGCTTGTCCTCCAAAACACTGAGGATCAAGTGTCCAAACAGTGGTTTAGAGTGGGTAAGGGAAAATTGGAATGGGAACTAATGCCCTAGAGCTAATGCCGTGGAAGGATTTGGATGTTAGTAGGGGACAGATGGGTTAGTAACTACATGATCTTTCGTATATCTTGGGAAAAACAAGAGTAACGTCTTAGTTAGTATTATTATACGCAATACTCCTTGATGAATCTGAGGGGAGAATAAAATATAGTTATTAATTTACAAACGGAGTCAGTCACGGGTTTGAGGCAATCGTTTCCCTGCATATAATTAGATTGGTCGATAGTGAAGTACTTACTACTGTTCATATTGTCAATGCCT
Organism: Paralithodes platypus; assembly: GCA_032716605.1. Classification (NCBI taxonomy): domain Eukaryota; kingdom Metazoa; phylum Arthropoda; class Malacostraca; order Decapoda; family Lithodidae; genus Paralithodes; species Paralithodes platypus. The sequence goes on along the minus strand of CM064552.1, from coordinate 41,102,142 downwards.
TTGATGATTTTGAACACTTGAATTAACCCCTATTGTACCGGAGGATACAGTAATAAAAGTCCCCCCAGTCCCAAGCAATGTGGCCAAAATGGTAAGATAGAACAACCTCTCACCTCAAAAGATGAAGGAATACTGGCTCTCCCAGCCTGCAGAGGTTGGATATAAGCTGAGAAGTGTTGCCAACTCGAGAGCAGTGCTCAAACGGTCGTGGTACCAGGCACTGCCTGATACTGGCAGTTACAAGGAAAGTATATAACTGACGGCTCCCTGCCGTCGCTGGTACAGAAAGGGTTAAATCACCTCTTAATCTGCGCTGTGTTAAAGGAAATAGATTTAATTATCTAAGATGCTCCTCTTATGGTTTGTTCTTTAGGCTAGGTATAATTTTGGTAACTCTACGTGGAACTCGTTCTAGCTTGTCTATATCTTTTTGGTAATAATTATTTTGTTTGCTTTCTTAATAACTTCTGAACATTGTTGACTCGGTTTTAGGTTACTCGATATTGTTACTCCCAAATCAGTTTCTCTGTCTACATTCTTAAGCTGGGTGCCATTCATCGAATAGTTTGCTTTCTCATTCCGTTATCCAATATGTAGTACTTTACATTTATCCGCATTGAAACTCATTTGCCAAATTTGGGCCAAACATGACAACTTATCTAGATTGTGTTGCATATCGTCAACTTGTTCTTTTGAGAGCACGCTATTTGCAATGTTTGAATCATCAGCAAACATTGAGATTGTACAGGTGAGACCCTCATCTATGTCCTTGATGTAAATTAAGTAGATAATTGGTCCTAGTACCGATCCCTGGGGTACCCCGCTACTTACATTGGTTCATTTAAATGGCTTACCGTTTATGACTAGTCTTTGCTTTCTGTCACTGAGCCAATTTTCTATCCATTTCAACACATCATCTTGTATTTCATGCACTTTTAGTTTTAGCAGTAAACTTTTGTGGTGAATTTTGTCAAAGGCCTTTTGAAAACTAGGGTATATAATATCTACAGCTTTACTCTCATCATAGAGGTTGAGGATATTATGGAAGAAGTCCAAGAGGTTCGTTAAGCAGGAACGTTTGTTAAGAAAGATGTGTTGAGTATCTTTAACACCTTACGAGCGGCCTATGCGGTTTATTTATATGTACCACCCAGCGGGGTGTTTTTAGCCAAAATAGGGCTGTTTACGTGATCATTTTCATGCCTAAATAAGACCCAGAACGTAAAACAAGTATCTATCCCTGAAAGGGCATAAACAGAGCTTTCGAATGACACCATAACGATCCTTTTATGATGGCTAGTTTTCTTGCAATAACCGTGCAACGCGAGTGCAAAAAGCATGTAATTAGGCACTTTCCCCATACAATTCCGTATATAGCGAGTGAGAGAGGGAGGAGGGAGGTGGGATTCGTGTCAGTAGGTTCGCCGCGGTGGTCTGGAGCAGTCATACACTCGCTACTCTCCTGCCACCACTTGTCTCTCTCTCTCAGCAACATTACGTGCTGAAATTGCCACTCGACCTATGTCGAGCGCCGCCACATAGTCCAGCTTTATTTAACTCGACTTATGTTGCTCGCCGCTAATTAAGGGTTAAGTATGTTATTTTCCTCTAAGTGATAAACGAGCCTGTCTCTTATGAGTGTTTTTAGAGTTTCACATACAACTGATATTTAGCTAATTGGACAATAATTACTGGTAAGGATTTGCTACCTTTTTTTAAATATCGGTGTTACGTTGGCGAGCTTCCACTGATCAGGCATAGTCCCACACTGTAAGGATTTATTGAAAAGCAATGTCAGTGGTTTGGAGAGCTCATACTTGGCTTCCTTTAAACCTCTGGGCGAGATCGTATCAGGTCCACGCGACTTATTTGCCTTGGGTTTATCTAAACATTTCAAAACTTCTCTCTTTGTAATGCTGATACTGCTTAGATCATCATAATTATCAATCTGAATCGGCGATGCTGTAGGGATATTATTAAGGTCTTCTGTTGTAAAAACTGATTCAAAGAAGGTATTGAGAGCATTACTCATTGTTGCTTCATCTTTAGTGTAATCTCCTTTCTCATCTACTAACGGTCCATTCGTTGAAGTCACTACTGTCTTCTTCCTCATGTAACTATAAAATTATTTCGGGGTTGTTTTACTTTGATTTGCAACATGTAATAATAGCGTGTTTATACTTAGTTTGATTAACTTTTTGGCTTTGCGTCGTAGATCTACAAATATCACTTTTTGTTCATGGGTGTCAGATATATTTAATTCATCATGAGCATTCTTTTTAGCAAGCAGACAATCCGCAATGTCTTTATTCCACCACTTGGGCCTATGATTATGTACTGATCTTCGTGTTTTTAATGGTATACATTCATGTACTGCATTCGAGTAAGTGGAGGTGAACAATCTCCAAGATTGGTTTAGATCATCATTGTTAATCATAGAACTCCTTGACTTACAGTGTGCTGGCTTAATAATCCAATAGGGTTGATAGCCTCTGAAGTCCTATTTTAACAAATTAACTAAAAGGTGAGCATAATACTTGTTGATGAGGGCATTACCAGTAATGCTGATAGCCAAATATGTTTAGTGATCAGTTTAAATATCAAAATTGGAACACAGCTGTGAAATACGAGTACAGTTGATTAATTGTAAATATCTTATGTTCCTTAAAAAGAGCCTGTGTGGGTTGCCTCCTATTTAAATAAAACGTTGTTCGAATAACCCTCTTTTGAGAAACCAAGATTTGTTGTGTGTGTTTGTTTGCGGTTCCTCCCCAAAATATTAATCCATACGTAATCAGAGGGTACATTAGACTGTTGTAGAGAGTCAGTAATGCTAGTTTATTAAAGCTATCTCTCGTTCTGTATATAAGCTAACCTATTTTTGCTATTTTATTATCTATATATTCGTGATTGTATACCTGTTGCATCAAGTTATTATGTATTGGATACAATAAGAATTAATAAGTATATGATTATACCTGGACGGAATCGAAAGGTTACAGATTTACATTCGAATGCCAGATAAAATTATTGTGATTGGGTTAGAGCAGATATACAGTAGTAGTTGGTCTGAAGAGCATAATGAGATGGCTAATACCCGGAATGAGTATAAGAAGGCATTTACACTCAAGGAGCGGCTAGGTCGGCAACTTCTACTACCTGCCAAGCGGGTAGTTTTACCCTAAACGAGCTTATTTCCACGCTCTTTTTCATGCATAAACAAGAGCCAGAGTGTAATACAATTATGTATCCATGAAAGGGCGATAATTGAGCTTTCCAATGACACCAGAACCATCCTTCTACGACCACGCGTTCTCTTGCAACGATCTTGAAACACGAAGGAAAAATCGCTAAAATACGGTATTTTCCTTACATAATTCCCTGTGTAGCGAGGCAATGAGTGTGGAGGGGAGGGCAGTCGCGGCGCGGGAGCCGTGCCGAACGGTCAGAGCCAACCTATGCTCCTCCCACCGCTCGTCTCTCTCTCAGAGCCAATTATGTGCTCAAAATTGCTACCGACTTAAGGCGGGCCCCGCTCTTTTGTCCATGGTTCTCTAGACCGCCTTAACCCTTAACTATCGGCGCGCAACATAAGTCGAGTTAAAGAAACAGGCAAAAAAACGGGTGAAAAATGGGTGAAAATAGAGTGAAAATGGGTGGAACAGTAATGAACCATACATCCGACATCTGTGGCCTCCCGGCCCACACTAACTCCAGTTCCCCCACCGCGCGGGAGGATGACCGTGTGACCAATAGTTCGCTAAAAGTGAGCAATGTAGCAAAATCAGCTAAACTTCCATCTTTGAGGTAACACTGTCAGGGCTCCACGAGTGCTACGTAGCTGTATGTGGTGTCATTGTGTAGCGATTTCCGCCTAGTTTTCGGCACAATACAGTTCCTTTCATGCTGATGGTTGATATAGCAGTCAGAATGGCCTGAAAAGGCCCAAAACGGCCACAGAGCACCCGCTAGACAAGGGTTAAGTCGGGCCCCGCCAAAGAGGGGTTAAATGATCAAGGTTAAATGACCGTAAGGAAATTTGCAGCTCGATTGTCGAAAAGCTTGATAATAGAGATAACGAAATATCTGGAAGGAGGGGAAATACTAAAGCTCGGTTCACACATACACGAATTAACGTCCCGTCCGGCCCCGACCTCTTTATTCGCCTGCAAACAGGCAAGGACTCCGGCAAAATCGCCTATGGACGGTACAGGGATGTGTGGTGTCGCCAGCACACAGGAGGGGGAGCAGGAGGCGGCGACCATTTTGTGCATCCATAAAATGGTAGGTGTGGGCCGGGGCAACTGCCACAAAACGTGTCAGGCCGGGACACACATGGGAGCATTCGGCGTCTAGACGCCAACTGGGGGGGTCTAGACGCCGACAAATGGGATGAGAACGGCGGTAAAAAAAACGTTGGAAGGAGAGTCGGCGATGTGGCACCGTCGCGTCACGTGGGCTGGTGACACCTCACGTCAGTCTACCGACCATTGGCAATTTTGCTGGCGTCCCTGCTCATTTGCAGGCGAATTAAGGGGTCGGGGACGGACGGAACGCTAATTCGTGCATGTGTGAACCGAGCAAAAGGGGTCGGGGACGGACGGGATGTTAATTCGTGCATGTGTACCATGGGGCCTCCAGATTGATGCCGTCCTGCCTATTTTTTTTGTCGTGGCCGGACGGGACGTTAATTCGTGCATGTGTGAACCGAGCTTAACACCTTAAGAGTGGGTGGTGGAGTATATTTCACCGTGCTGCCCAGCGTTTTTTTTTTACCATAAATGGTCTTGTTTCCATGCTCTTTTTCATGCATAAACAAGAGCCAGAGCGTAATACAATTATGTATCCCTGAAAGGGCGTTAATTGAGCTTTCCAATGACACCTGAACCATCCTTCTACGATCACTGGTTGTCTTGCAACGCTCGTGCAACCGAAGGGCAAAATCGCTAAAATACGGTCATTTCGTTACATAATTACGTGTGTAGCGAGGGAGGGAGGGTGGATGTGTGTGGAATAAATGTCAGTAGGCCCACGGTGGCCGTGGCGAGCGGTGATGAGGCAACCTATGCTCCTCCCGTCGCCCGTCTCTCTCTCAGAGCCAATATTGCGCCAAAATTGCACACGAACTCAGGTCGGGCCCCGCTCTTTGGGCTGGTGTTCTCTATTAGGACTAGAGTCGGGCCCCGCTAAATAAGGGTTAAGAAAGCAAATGTAGTTGATGGAAAACATAAGAAAGAAGACATTGTTAACCTCTTTACTAATATATATTGACTTAGTTAGCCAGAACAAGATGATGATTACAAAGAAGAATCTATGAATTGTTTGTATATTTCAGGACGGCATTGCTCGATAATGTGTCTTAGTATTTCCACGGTGACTTTGAAAAAAAATGTATTCAGCATCCTAATAATGGGATTGGGCACGACAGAATCCATTCTGCCTCTCTAATTAAGGGAGCCCACCTCGATTTTTTTTCTCTTTCTCTTCCTCTCTCTTTGGCTCTTATCCATTCGGCTAATTCAGCCTACTGTTTTAAGACGTTTAACCCCTTCCAGGAGACAATATTTTCCTGGCGAGCGGTAGCGAGCCAAGATATATATATTTTTGTTTTGACAACAAGCTAAATTTGTACATTTTTCAATAGAAAAAATTCTCCGGCGAAGCCGGATTTCTCCATACAATGCTGGCTCGCTATCACTCGCCAGGAAGAAATTGGCACCTGAATGGGAATAAAGGTCTTAAAACAGTTGGCTGAATGGGGCCGAATGGATACAAGCCAGGGAAAGAGAGAAAAGTAGACAAAGCTAAACAAAAGCCGGTGACCCCCCTTAACGCATCAGAAGGCTTTTTACAAAATCTACACCTTTTATAATGCCTGCCTCTAACGCTGACACCTACCTACAGATTTACTGAAGTGAAACATTACTCGCATCATTAACCCCTTCTGTATCGGCGACGTCTGTATACATTTATTCTAGCTATATTTAGAAGAGTTTGTGCAATCTGTGAAGGATTTGTGGTAGTAAAAGGAGTTAAGTGAGATAGTTCAAAACTCCTTAATTGCTGGACGCCCTTTATAACCTGAATAAAAACGTCTAATAATAGCCAGAATAAAATTGCAAGGACGACACCGGTATAGAAGGGGTTAAGATCCGTAAGGCAGATAGGACTGGATCTAATAATTATAGCCCAGTTATGCAGTCAACGTGTTTGCTTAAAAAAAATTACATATATTATGTATATCTTAGAAGAAAACAATCATGTCATTGAATGAGAGGCAATTTGAATTTCGTGAGGGTACATCCACAACAGACGCCAACTTTATTGTGAACTAGAAGGGGTACCCGGCGTTGCCCGGGTAATCACCATAATCACCATCACTACTACCACCACTACTACTACCATAATCACCATCATCAATCACTACTACCACACCGGCCTGCATATTTCCGAAGTCGAGACTAGTATATATCATAGGGGAAATTAGGACCAATCAGAGGCCGCAGTGGCAGTGACGTCACCCACAAGGGGAGGAGCCAGTCTGTCTGTCTGTCTGTCTCTCTCTCTCTCTCTCTCTCTCTCTCTCTCTCTCTCTGGGTGAGGAGCCTGCCTGCCTCTCGTTTGTTTATCTCTCTCTCTGGTAAATAGAAGAAGTAAGTCACCTAGTATAACAAGTTATCAATATTTATTCGCATAGTTTCTGTCTAGATTAAATAAGCATCCAGAGTACAATATGTTATTCCCATTAATTATGGTTTTACTTGAAAAGCAATGAGTAAACAATGAACATTTTGCGATTCTGGCATCTTTCGTCCCAAGATTTGAGGAGGAGGGTGTTGCCAGTTCTCCTTAGACAGTTAAATTGTTTCAAATAGTTCCTGTTTTATTTATCATTATCATTTAAATTTACATTCATGCACAACGTAAATAAACTATAAATGGTCACTTTTCACTCTCTCTCTCCGCATATGTAATGATCTCATTCCATAATATTATGTATGTAGGCCTACAGATGTATGTCTGTATGTATGGATGTATACACTCAGGCACATACCCCATAGCTGGGGGTGGCTGAATCGAGACATAGACTAAGGGAATAAGTAAAGATCAATGATAGGAGAGAAAGTGATAGATTGATATGAAGGGAATAACAAAATTCACAATTATATCTCATCGTACATCTGGAATCAGAGTCCAACCTTACAGGTGAGTGTAACATTTATGCCAAATGTCTCACTTCATATCGTATGGTTTCTTTATGGTCAGCGCCTTTCACGATAAAAATCGTTAATATTAGAGAACAGGCTGATTGAACTCATTGTTTTTTTGCTTAAAATCATTATTTGTTGTGTTACCAGTGTCTTGATCAGGATTATTTGTAACATTGTGCTTTACTTAAAAATGACATATTATATTGGCTTAAAGTACCGAGGGCGATTGTACCGCCCTGGATATAATGGGGTTAAGAGGTGTTCAAGTAGCCCTAACCACTACTGTACTTCTATAAATATTCATTAACATTGTCACATCATAACATATCGACTACAATAAAAGTAATATTTAGCAAAATATAGAAATAGCTGTCATACATAAGAATAACAGAAAATGGGAGTCTACAGAAAGTCGATTGGCTCACACAAGGCAGATCCCCTTCACACCCAACCCTAATTATAAGGCCTAAGTAGCCTATAAACCTAGGCCCAACTCACTAAGACGTATCGTATAATTATATAGCCTACTAATTAGCCTTTGGCTCTACCTTATGCACTTAAACCATTAACTATTTCATAACATTTGATGCTTAATATATTTTGTACTGTCTGATAATGTTAATGTGTTAATGACATTTAAAATAAAGTAATGTATAGGCTATGTATATACTGTATATATAACCCTTTAGATATATGAGTGACTTAAGTTCCTTCTTGAAATTATCAGCACAGGTTAACTGCTTAAGTGTCACAGGAATCAATATAGTTCACCAGTGAAATAATATTGTGCCTTCTAAAATTGTCAAGGAATTTCTGTCCATGGTTGTGCAATACGCGTAATACGGTAGGCTACTCTTATTTACTCATAACCATAACATAGCACAATCATAATGTATCCTTAATGTAGTTAATATTTGAAATACCTTGTTATACTAGGTGACTTACTTCTTCTATTTACCAGAGAGAGAGAGAGAAACCAAAGAGAGGCAGGCAGGCTCCTCACCCAGAGAGAGAGAGAGAGAGTGACAGACAGACTGGCTCCTCCCCTTCTGGGTGACGTCACTGCCACTGCGGCCTCTGATTGGTCCTAATTTCCCCTATGATATATACTAGTCTCGACTTCGGAAATATGCCACCGGCCTCGACCTCCCTGTGCCTCATTAAACGGCGACCTCGATTTCGGCCGCTAAATGACCTCCGATTTTGGATCTGACCTCATCCGTAACCCTATTTTGGGGGGCTGCAAACAACTTTCGTTTGTGACGCTTCTGCATAGTAGCCACGTGCGGGCATGCGCGCGCGTCGGCTGCCCAGCCGTTTAAAAAACGGCTGGCCGCAGCCGGCCGGCTTTTCCTTAGTATATATCCTACGACAACGTAACTAATGTCTGGGATATTCTTATGTTGTTTCGCAGCTTGTAGCTGCCCTTATTCTTAACCAACGCATCTTAGTATATTTTATTCTCGATAGTTGATAGTTTCATTATAATATATAAGATGTAAGTCTAGTGAGAGTGGGAGGAGACGAGCGGGAGAGAGAGACCGGCTTGGGACGTTGCTTCGCTTGCCAGCTTGGGACGAGCCTGAAGCGTTGCCACATGCATTCGATTGCAACTTTAGGCTTAGTTTCAACTCACGCACGCACGGGGTAGAGGATTTTGACCCGGCAACTGTGTTGAGTGTTGCCAAGCATGGGATGTATTCTGCATGCCTAGGGCGGGGTCCAGACAGATTCAAGACTCAGAGCTCACCTCACTGTCGTACTCTTCGGACCCCCTTGATATCTATCCCTCTCAACCCCACTTAGAAACTTTCTCTCTTACTTTGTATACCTTCCTTCCACTACTTCACCAATCTATTTAATTATCCCATCCCCTTGATAGACCTTATATCTATTATTGTATTAACGACGAGCTCTCAGATAACTAGATAGGATTTTGGGCCTTATGTAGAGACGTAATTGTTAATGAGACCTAGGAAGCTTTTTTGTGGTCTCATATTTGGTGGTTTCATGCTTGCTAGTGTGTTCTTGTGTCAGGTTAGCAGGGGCTAGACTGGAGGGGAGGCTTTTTGCGATCCTTTAAGTAAAGTCTGCTGGTGCGAGTCCTGTGGACCCGCACGACTTTACTAGGATACCCGTGGGAGTCTGGGGGCATTTTCTTGTCTGTGTCCCTGTGTGTCTAGTGTTGTGTTGTGTGAGGGCCCTTGCCTAGTCCACTCAGCACTGCGCTAGCACGTCTTGCTTTTGTTTTAGGGTCGCCAGGAGAGAGTCAGATACTTGCGATCTGAGTCTCTCAAGAGAGCACCCTTTCAATTAGAGTAATTTTGCGCACAGACTTGGGAACGTCCCTAGGCTAGAGCAGGTGGCTCAGCCCGGGTATCCGAAGCCTATATCCTTCCGGCTAGACCTCTGCCACCTGGCAGATTAACAGCTAGGGGTTTATTATTTCTGTATGCTTGTTATTGTGCCACAGTTTACCGTTTTTGTGAGCATTGTGAGTCAGGGTGTGGCTTAGAGACTCTGTCCGAGCAGGCTTGCCTGACTAAGAGTGAGAAGCACACCTGTATGTGGCTATGTTGTGAGTTGCTGCCTTTATTTAATTATACCTATGCCATTATACACTGTATGGCCTATCACTAGTATTTATTCCTGCTTATGAGTTAAGAGTTCTCTAAATCCGTAACTTACTTTCTTTGCTAAGCATCAGATCCTACATTAGCCGCATGCAGTTTAGAAACCTGCATCTTGCCTACCTGTAAATTGTTTTGAGGACTGTTTGCTTTCACCTTCTTTCACGCAGGGGTGATTAGTTGTATTAATTAACGTAACGTTAAATGTACTTTCTTCTAGTTTGTTATTAAATTGTTTCTGCAATTTAATTCCGTTATCTATCTTTTCCTTGAAGCTTTAAGTCAACTTAATTGTGTGATCTTTTATATAGCCTGCTTGACTATCAGCAGTCTATAATGCGTGCACCCTGTAACCGAGTCATAGGATACCTCGTTGTCCAGGCAGGACTCTTGACGGTTTAGGGTGGTTTGTTGCCTGGGCTTATAGATAAGGGTTGGATCTAGCGTTTTCCGTTGTGGCTTGTTGCCGCATACCTAGTCCAATAGAAAGAGCCCAGTGTTTATATATCGCAGGACGTAACACGTTTCATACACCTTTTCGATCGGAGGCCTCCTTCTGCCCCAAACGGCCCTTTTTCCGATTTCGCGCCCGTTTTCTCCGTCCCTTTCACCCTGGGGAATTTTATTTTTTCACTAAAATCTGCCTAGGGACCCCCTTACTATGCATACCAAGTATGAACGCTCTAGCTTAAAAATTGCGGCCGCCTATAAAGAACAGACAGACAGACACAGACAATCGAAATTATTATATAGATCAATAATACACGATAACATACGTACTGTAAACAAAGGGCATAATTACATTTATTGATTTGTCAAAAGCATTTTATTTAGTAAATAACTTTATATAGGGTAAACAAATAATTGAGCATTACACCCCTTCTGATTTAAAATGTTTATCAATGCATGATTTACGTAACACTACATTATTACGTAACAGTTGGCTAGCGTGAAATGGCAAAGAGTCTAGGGAGACTATAATTATATAGAACATGGTGTTAGACACGGAAGTGTTTCATCGCAATTTGTATTCGAAATCGTACACATATTCCGTTCTAAGTGAGATAAATAACATGATTAAATGTGCATGCTTGGATTTACAAGAGCTAATAGTTTAGCCTATGCAAAATGTAATTTGCCAATTCATATTCAAGTGTGAATAACATACATAAAAAATCTAGCCTTAATATATATGGCCTTAAATTAAACATTATTAGAGGTAAAACAAAATGTTTGATCCATGGTAAATTAAATATATATGGTACAAGATGTTAAGCTTGGTTCTGATAGTCTACAGATAGTATCATCTCTGAATATTTATGGCTCAGTATTGTAATCTCAAAGATAAGATCGACGTTGAAAAAAAAAGAATAAATAACTTTGACGCAAGTTTTAACAGCATTTTTTTTGTATTTTAGTTCCGTCGTCAGTAACACGTTTATATATTAACTGAAGGGCGAAGGGTTCATTAATCGGTCGATTTATGTATGTGTATATTATTTATTTTAATTATCTCCCTAGAACTCCATCATACTTAAAAAATATCCCCAAGCATAGACTACAGTAGATCTGGACTGGACACGAAAATGGAACTTTGCAGTAAGGGACCCAAAATCGGAGAACGAACCCCCAAGTTCGAACCTGGAAACCGCGAATATATCACATTTTCGCGGTTTCGAGGTTCGAACTTGGGGGTTCGTTCTCCGATTTTGGGTCCATTACTGCAAAGTTCCATTTTCGTGTCCAGTCCAGATCTACTGTAGTCTATGCCCCAAGATATCCCTTCTATATGTAATTGTAATTATTTTGGTAGAAAAATTTCCTGGCCGAATGCCAGTTCCTCGTAAATTACAGGTTCGTTATCACTCGCCGGGAATAAATCAACACCTGCATAGCACGCAAGTTCTTGATATTGACAAATAAATGGGGCGAAAAGTTTTAAAATCGCCAAACTAATGGGCCGAACGCATTAAAAGCTGAACACTAATGGGGCTAAACATGAGGGAGAAGGGGGCCCAGACAAAAACAACCATCCCCCCTTAACCCTCTCCGACATATGACGCGATTTTGAGCCTATTGGGGATACTTTAAGGCCTTTGTTACCATCAGGGGTATTTAGAAACCTTTATTTTAGTTACTTCAACCTCTGCAGTTGTCTTTGAGTTAGCTGTGGGCAGAACAATAATTTTGGAGAGGTAATTATAAGAGTGAGAGCACTCTATTTCTTAATGCTAATCTGGCAACCTATGCGTCATAAATGCGTGAAAGGGTTAATGTGTTTTGTAAGCCCGACTGTGGACTCAGCGGAATGGAAAGGATGTGTTCAGCTCAACTGTGTTAATGCCTTTACGATAGCTTATTGTAAAGCATTAACAATAATTATTGAGGCACCAATTTATGCTAATAATCATGAAATATCAGAGCAATGAAATCAGCTGCTACTAATTAGGCATCATGTATCTCTGACACAACCAAGCTAATTAAAAATAATTACGGCAACTAAAAGATAATATTATATATTTAAATTAAACTTACTAATTTTGAAATTAGATTTGTTTTACTCTTTTATTAAATAACATTTTCAAGAACATTATGATGTGGATGTGTCCGGCCTCACCTTTGATAGTATAATTATATGCTAGGATACAGTGTGTACAGATACAGTAAACGAGGAACGCAGGGGGCCTACCGTATTTAGGTTTGAAAAACTGTACCCAACAATATGTTTATTTATTATTAATGTTATATATATATATAATTATATGATCTGTGCCCCATGAATATTCTTTCCTCTCACTTAAGCATTAGGCTACCATAGTGCGGTGAGAATATGAACATGATTAGATTAATATCCAGTATTCGAGAATGGATAAGAAGTCGTAGGCGTGTGCATAAACCTTTAACCGTCCTGGTGGTGTAATGGTTAAGTTGGCAAAAATCTGTGTGTGATAACCCGGGTTCGAATCCTGGTGGATCACATATATGTTTTCATTAATTTCATTGGAGGTGTTTGGTGTTGTGGTGAAGTTAATGAAAAATAGAATATATATTATATATTATAGGTTTGACTCCTGTAAGGAGATAAAGAAAACCTAATATTTAGTAGTGGCCCCGTAATCATTGACGATTATGCCTATTACATAAGGCACCCTCTTCAAACACTCATTTACCGTAGTGTGAATCTACCGTGCAGAGCATAAACAATTGAGGAGCCTTCATCATGAGCACACACAACCTCACTCATGGTTCGTCATTATGAAATTGGGTACTCACTACGAAAAAACTTCGTAAAAAATAACAAATAAAAAGAAAATAAGAATAACTATTCATAAGCTTTCCATAACTTCGTGGATGTACTTGTGTGGATCTTTAACCAGACGCTGACTTCAGGCGTCATTCTTCCTTCACTGACATATCAAGTAAACCAAAATCCTTAATACATCAACGAATGGGAATGGGATGGTCGGGAGGGCCCCAGTCGTCAATGATTACGGGGCCACTACTAAATATTAGGTTTTCTTTATCTCTGTACAGGAGTCAAACCTATAATTTATTAGTGGCCCCTCCATCATTGACGATTATGCCTGATATCTAAGACTGGAGGGGGACATTCGTAATCATATCATAACTCTAGCAAAAGCAGATAATCAAACAACCACATAGTATTCATACTTTGTAAAAAAGATATATTTGTGTGCATAATACTTTATACAGCATCAAAATATACAAAAAGGTGACAAGCAGGAGCGTGCTTCGAAGAAGCCTGCTTGGACAAAAAGGGGTTAACTCCGAGACACTGTACACAGAGCTGGTAGTTAAGAAGACACCCCACTTAAAGTAAGTGGTGAAAAACAAAACACATCAAAGTTCACATGTGCACATATAAACCCCATTAGCTCTTGGATATAATTTGAAAATTATACCGTAAAGAGGTACTTACATTACACATACCAGCTGCGGCCACAACTACTAAGATTTACTTAAAATTATATTGCTTCACAACCAAAACTATTTACAACAAGCATTGTCTTTGAACTATGATTTGGACGTTAGCACAATTTCCTGTAATGAATACTACAGAAAATTCTTTAAAATCACAGCACCTATCACTGTATCACAGCTCGTAAGCTTCACACACGTCCTCCGGCGGGGTCTAGGGTATCCTACGTTACACTGACTGCACCCCCCCCCCCCCATCTCTTTTCCTCATCTAAACCTTAAGTGACCCAGAGGCCACCTAGACCCCCTGCCGTAAAGCTATACATGGCATGGAAGGCCTGTCCAAAGCTACTGAAAGGTATCTAGTCAAAAAAGTATGATTAGAGGACCAGAGGTGCGTGGCTGCTATGTCCTCAACAGAAAAATTCTTAAGGAAACGTAAAGAGGTCGCCCATTTGCGTAAATCGTGAGCTCTACCCACAAAGCCGGGATTACTTTCCTGAATGACGTTAACTAAGAGAGAAGCCAGTTTACGCTTCATAACGCGTTTACCCGTACTAGATACCCATAAAGCACCTTGTTGATTCCTAGGTGTGACCTTTAAATATTTGGTAAGCGCTTGCACTGGACATAAATTATGGTGCACCTTTCCCCTTTTCAATGCCGGCACCGTGAACTCTGAAAACACGTGATCACTGTGTTCATTCTTGGCGATGAACCCTGGGGAAGGAGCAATATGAATACAATCATTGAGCCTACCAACCCTGATGCAATTAGGTGTGTTTGCTCATCGCCGCCAGCTCAGACACCCTGTTTCCGGTAGCCTAAAGCCATAAGGAATACTGCCCTTTTTAAAAGTAAGTCAAAATCTGCAGTATTTTGGTACCGCCGGGAATGATGTAATGACAACGCTTTGTCCAGAGACCAGGTAGGCATGAGCTGACGGGGAGGTGGGCGGAGTTTAAAACATGCCCTCATGAAGCCTGTTTCCCTCCGCTAGACCTGTTAGACCTGGTTAGACCTGTAAGGTCCAGGAATGGCACCCTAATTGCTGTTAAGTGATTCTTTAGCGTTACTACTGATAGAAGTTTCTGCTCAAACAGATCGTTTAAATAATTAAAAACCAAAGCCACCGAAGGCACGGATTGTTCTGTTTTTTTTTTGTTTTTTTTTTTTTTTTTTCTGAGTATCCAAGAAGTAAAAGACTGCCAATGCGAATGATACTGTTTCTTAGTAGATTGTGTGTATTGATTCATGAATTTTTTATCGGTCACGGTTCTACCATACGGAGCTAGCCATTTGGCCTCCTGAATGTCCATAATGCAAAAGTCAGCGAGGCCTCTAGGTTGCTAATCGTGTCTAAGTGGAAATACCCAACCGGGAGCGACACCTGGTTCGGGCACCACGTCTTTAATTGCTGGTACCACGCCTGCGCAGGCCATAGGGGCGCGATTAATGAGACGACGCCCCGATAATCCTGTAGTTTGTTTACTACTTGGCACATTAGAGAAGCGTCTGGCGGCGGGAGCAGATAAATGGAACTCCACATGTTCCAGTCCGTTACCAGTGCGTCGGGTCCTCCCGCCGGCGTGGTTGTCCGGCGGGTTAGGTACAGAGGGAGTTTGTGAGTCTCCTCGGACGCAAATAGATCCACTTGTGGACGGTAAGCTTCGCAATCATTAGGTCGAAAATTTTTGCTTGAGCGCCCATTCTACTGTTGTGCTCTGTCTCCGAGATAGAGCGTCTGCCCAGATGTTCGCTACGCCGGGGAGATAAGAAGCGTGAAGCTGAATGTCCAGCTTGTCGGCTAGTACAAAAATCTTTTCTGACACGTTTAGCAACCTCCGAGATCGCGTTGACGCCCTGTTTCTGAACGCAGTGAACCGCATTCAGATTGTCCATCCTGAAGGCTACCGATTTGCCCCGCAAAGAAAAGCCGTGAGCCTGAAGGAAATACAAGGGGACTAGTAACTCTTTGACATTTATGTGGGAGGATTCTGAATGGGACCAGAGCCCTTGACCCTGGTGCCCTTGGTTTGACTGAAAGCCCCAACCTATCGTGCCTGACGCATCCGTGTCCACCCATACCGTCGGCGGAGGAGAGGTCCAAGACATGACTGAGTGCAATGTTTCCCTCTTCGCCCAGACCGCTAGTAAAGTGTGTATTAATTTTGAGATGGGCCATAATGTTTCCGCCGGCAAAAGTGGGAAAAAATTGTTGCCCTCCAAAATTAAACGTTTGACTTTCAACCGGCCCAACTTTACAGTTAGTTGAATCCAGTTGAGAGAGCCGACCAGAGATTCCCAGACTCTCCCCGTGTCGTAGTCAGACTGTGAAGAAACAGAAACAGTTTCTTGCGAAACCTGTTCCGATTGTTCACACTCTGACTCAGAGTGAGAGCAGCTGTGTCCCAGACCAGCCCTATCCACTGAACCACTCGTGAGGGAACAAGGTTTGACTTTACCAGGTTTACCTTGAATCCTAGAGTTTTTACATGAGTTAATGTTATGTTGACATGACTTATGCATAATTGTTCCGTCTCCGCCACCACCAGTCAGTCGTCTAGATACCACAAAATCCTGATCCCTTGTTGCAACAAGGGCATCAGGGCTTGCCGGACTAATTTCGTGAATATGCGAGGTGCTAGGTTTAAACCGAACGGCATCCTCTGAAAGACATAAGTCTGATGCATGATTCGTAATGCTAGAAAACGTTGAAACCGTTTGTTTACCGGGACGTGCCAATACGCGTCCGTCAGGTCTAAAGAAACACATCCACCCTTCCGGCGGAAGTGTTAGCCCTGATCTGATTCACTGTCAGCATCCGGAAGGATACGTTGTGAATATGGAGGTTCAGATAAGACAGGTCTACGACCGGCCTCATCTGAACACTGTCCCTTTTAGGTACCAGAAAAAGTTTGGATGTAAAAACTGGGTAATTTTTGGGGACCTGGATGATAACATTCTTGGCCACCATCTCTTGGATCAGTGACTCCACCTCTAATGAAACAAAATTTGCCTTTGTCGGCTGACGTAAGCGAGGTCGCCGGAGCCACTGCCAGGTGATGCCTTTGCGTGCCACCATCCTTGCCCATGTGTTTAACCCTTTCATGCACATATGACTCAGAGGTTGGCCAGAGTAGCAATAAGAAATAGAGTTCTCTCACTCTTATAATTACCTCTCCAAAATTAGTTTTCTGCCCACAGCTAACTCAAAGACAACTGCAGAGGTTGAAATAACTAAAACTAAAACTTTCTAAATACCCCTGATGGTAACAAAGGCTTTACAGTATCCCTAATAGGCTCAAAATCGCGTCATATGTCGGAGAGGGTTAAAGGCCATGCGCGATGATTCGCCCGGAACGACCCCGTTAGAAGACAAGGGTTCGCCGGCTGGACTACCCCCGATCCACTCGCCGGGAGATCGGCCCTGGGAGTGAGGGAGACCTTAGTTTTTTGGTGGTGGTGGTGGTGGAAGTTTAGACGACTGGCCGGGTTTGGCTGGAGACGGGCCCTGACCCGGCCTTTGATACCTCTGTCCTTTATGGGTACCTGAAGACTTTCCTTGCTTGTATCTGTACTGACCTTTGGTGGAAGAGGATTTAGGCAAATGAAAGGCTTTCGCCCCCCCAGACTGAGCTTTAGCGACTGGTTTGGGCTTGGTAAAAGTGAAAGCAGGT
The DNA here is from genome assembly GCA_032716605.1 of Paralithodes platypus. Lineage (NCBI taxonomy): Eukaryota > Metazoa > Arthropoda > Malacostraca > Decapoda > Lithodidae > Paralithodes > Paralithodes platypus. The sequence goes on along the minus strand of CM064552.1, from coordinate 41,084,682 downwards.
TCTGAGACGGGGCGGGACTGTGCTTCAAGGCCTGAGCCATGTTAAACACCGTCCTCCACACCTCCGGGGACATTAAAGGGGCAGTTAGAATTTGGGGACATTACTACTTGATTAGCAATCCTATCCGGGAGCTTTCGGACTAGAGACATCCGTAGATCTTGTCTTGCCCGCACCGCCTCTAACAAGGCCGTGCGTATATCTCCTAGTGACTGAATAGAAGTTTGGAGAAGTAAGCGTCTAGATAGTTCGATTGCCTTTCGAACTTCGGTGTCCGCGATAGCCTGAGCAGATCGTTAGCATTGATTTTGCTACTTGTTGCATAACAATATACTGAGAAAAGAGTCTGTACGCCTTACCCCGTAGCCTAAACTCCCGGTCTAGGTGAGCAGTGGAAGGTGTAGAGAACGGATCTTTAAGCTCGCATAGATTAATTTTAGGGGCAGCTAAAAAGGCAAACAGAGCAGAGGGAACTCCGCCGGCAGAGTATACTGGGAGAGAGAACCAAGAATGGCTCTCTTGTGGAATTTGGTGTGCAGCTTTAGAAGTGAATGTGGTTGCATAGTTTTGCGCCTCGACGTCCCTGTCCACCCAAGGTCCCGGACCCAATTGCTCCACCTTCAACTGGATTCGCGGCTGAGCAGTACAAGTCTTTATCCCAACTCAGGGGTTAGAGCTGACAGCGCTTTGATATCATTGAACCCATCATGTTTTGTCCAGTCCGAAAACAGTTTTGAAGCTGATGCAGGGGGTAGGGCAGGTGTAGAAGAATATACAAAATAATCATGATGATAATAGTTGGGGATGGCCTTAATACTAACATAAAGTAAATTTCCCAGCATATCTAGAGCCCTTAACTTCCTAGATTTATTTCCTTGGATTACCCACTCTCGTGGTACCGGAAGCTCCCCTGACATAGTGAACTGTGCTACCTCTGGCTTTGTTGGTACCAATGATACCCACGAATCGTCTGGCCCGTATAAGAGAGGCATAGCCCCTTTTCTGATCGGGGCTTTGTCTAATGGGGGGAGGGTTTACGTCTGCTACTACTCTCACATTGGAAGTAGTTAGTGCCGCCGAAGTTGGTCTAGTAACAATAGTAGGTGATACAAGGGGAGTGAGCGGAGTCTGTGTTAAAGTAACGGAAGTAGCCAGAGGTCGGACAGCTGATGTTGGCGTGGGAGCTCCCAGACCAACCATAGGAGGCTCCGGTTGCTGGCCAAAAAACTTAGTTAAAGCACTCGCTAATAACCCGTCAATCTCATCCGCCGTGACAAATTGAGCAGATGAAGAACTATTAGGTGAAATATCCCTATTCTGAGAGTTATCTACGTTACCCACCTCAGAAATAATAGACCCATCATCCCTGCCTCCGGTCCCTCCTGAGAGGATTCCGCCGAGGCTGGGGTCCCGTGCCATGTTAAGTCAGGGATGGAAGACGGTGTCTCCGCGTCCCGGTGGACCTTCAGCCACTACCCGAGTTGCCTGAGACGGCAGAGAGCTGTCCCGCCATGGCTGGGAGTACCTCCAAACTCCCCGGCCTTGGTCGGAACTTACTTGTGAGCCAGGCCCCACCCTAATGACTGAGCCCTCACTCGAGCCCTCTAGCGGGTTATCACTGCCGGGAGAACCCTCTAAATCTAAAGTGAGAATATTATTTGGGGACACTATGTCCACCGGAATATCCCCGACCACAGTCTCTGACTCCACTTCCGACCTGTCAGTTTAGACTTGAGACATGTCGGGATTAGAGGCAGAAAGCGAGGTTAGAGGCTCCGGCGAACGCCGGGAGGACTTTCGTACATGAGACTCTTTTCTAGAAGACTTGTGACTCCGCCTCGACCTTGTGATGTATCACTAGAACTGTCCTTGGTCCTTGTCTGTCTTAATCTTCCTTCCGCGCAAGGTGAAGTCGATGTGACTAGTGTCTGAGTTCTGAGATTGGAGGGACCGTGACCTTGGACCTAGATCTTGATTCCGAAGTTGTCGCCGGGGGGAGGACGGCTCCTCGCGGTTCTCTTGGATGTGCCGGAGGAGGGCAAGAAGAGAAGCTCTTTAACCAGCCCAGTTTTCTTCTGCTGGCTTAGTGACTTTACTTAGTGAAGAAGGAACGTTTAATTGGGGGGGTACTGAACCAACAAACGCGTCCCACAAATTACGTTATCACACTGCAATGCCTTATGAGCCACTGCAGTCGCATAATTAGCTCTATAGCGCAAGTTGTGGGCTGACCTCGCATAATGCAACCCAGCCGCGGCCAGATTGTCCGTGCTGTAATTACTTTTTAATACCCACCTGACGTACAGAAGGTGACAAGTTCTTTGTTACCCACAAAACCCTTGATCGGTCCAAGCATTTTGACACAACGGAAATGCACAGAGTGTTGCGCAAAAATTGGGATTCCGGAATCATGAGGGCGTGTGTTGCTCCGCAGCAGAGCAAAAACAGGGGCTAGAGCAGCCATGGCATCAAACGTCATCTAGACAAAGGTGGTTAAAAGCTAACTCCCCCCCGGGCCTCACCTGGTCCTCTGTGGACCCCACGGAACTCTCCGCCCTGGAAAAAAAGAAAAATTTCCAGGAATTAATGCTCATAAGGTTACCCCAAAATGTTCTAACACAAGTGTTAATTGAACTGCCCCAGAGGAGGGCAACGAGACGTATATACCCCACCATTACCTCTCGTTTACCCCTGTAGGTTTCATATGTAAAGATTCGTTAAAAAAAAACTTTACGTGTCCAAAAGATTTAAGAATATCCATCCGACATGATATAAAGATGAGCAGTTCTTTATAAGTGACTGCAGTCCTTCCCTGTGATAAATAAAGATCAACGTCGGGAACCCATACGAAAGGAAGCCGGGCCTCCGTATTATTAACGTCAGTTAGCCCAGGTTATAGCCCATCTTCATCATTAGATAGCAGTGAGTTGAATGTCTTGATACCTAATTGTATCCCTCAATTGTTAGGCTTATCCTACCGAATTGAAAATAAGTCGTGATTCCCAGACCTCTCCCCGAGGGTCAACCGACGGGTGAAAATTAATAGAAAAGTTAGTTAACCCAATTGTTCCTATCCCCACTTCTTTGCAAAAGGAATAGCCGGGGTGGAAAGACTACTCAAAACACACAGCCCAGTTTTTCAACGGCGTGCAAAACCGGGAAAAACTATAGTCAACAGGTGTCCGCAGGAACCCCTAGTTGAATCGGGTACAAGCTCCCTTCCGCCGGGCGCAAACATACAGGAAGCCAGAACACAGGCCCCACTACCGAGACGCAGTTCTGGAGAGCCCTCAAGCCACCAACTCGCCGGGGGAGAAACTAGCCACTTTTAACCACGCGTGATAAAAACTCGGCAAAACAGCCGGATTTTCTCTGTGCCATCGAGAAAACCCGCCGGAAAAGGCAACCCACACCACCAGACGCAATCTGAGAACCAGCCGGGTTTTCACGGAGCAATCGAGAAAACCCGCCGGAAACGGTACACCCACACCACACCAGATGCAATCGGAGGGACACAAATAGTGCCTGGAATAAGCCAATACACAACTTCTCCAGAACCCACATGACACTAGTAGTAATTATTTATACAATAAATCAACAAACACTTGTACATGTAAAAAAGCCTACGATGAGGCTGGCTAGGCCCTCTAAGCAGCCGGCACGGTATCCGCTTACACATGCGCGGTAATTACACCAAAAAGCACGGAATATTATCACACACAGGAACAGCAGCCAACACATACAACTCTAACGAAAATATAACCGGGTAGAGGGAAGCACTGCCCACGGGACCTAGAAAAAAAACTGCACTAAATGTGAAGAAAAATACGCTAGGAACGTCAGAAAACAAACACATACGGCAACTGTTTTCAGAAAGATAAAAACGCGCCTAATAACGCGGAGTTAAAAGCCAACGAAATAAACTCGGCTAGCTAAACCGCGAAAACGTTTCACGCGTCCACCCCGGGACCACG
>CM064552.1:41001851-41080611 GCA_032716605.1 Paralithodes platypus | reverse complement strand
CGAGCCTATACTGTGGCAAATCAGTAGTAAAAAAAAAAAAAAAAAAAAAAAAAAAATATATATATATATATAAATAAAACCTTAATCTCCAATCACATTATGGTAGTGAGGATTATGCCCTTTGCTTTTACTTAAGCTTGAGTGACTGATTGGTGGCAGTGCGAGTTATATATTCTATTATATTCTATATACTCAGGCACAATCCTCACTTTTCCTTTTTTTCTTTGTTTTCCCTCTTTTTTTTTTTTTTTTTTTTTTTCTTTTTTGGGGGTGGCCGACTCAAGACAGAGCCAGAATAGGGACAACACAACAGAAAACAATGAACACACAAAAACAAAATACAAATTCACACACATCTATGTCATCCAGGAGAAGACCCAGAGACCACATGCATATATATATATATATATATATATATATATATATATAAAATTCATCAGAGCATGACATTAATATTCCACATAATTTAGGAAAACAAATCTCGTTATTTACTCTACGCTCCTACTCAACAGGTGGTCCTTCCCTGCTGTCTATGAGTTGTTGTTCACCTGCCTCACCTTTGGCACACCTGTACTATCTCTCTCTCTCTCTTCACTCTCCTCGTCCATCTCTCTCACGTCTCTCTCATCTAGCTCACTCTCTCTCTCTCGGAACCCCTATCCACCGAGTATTATCACTCTCTATCATCGCTCTTCACTCTCACTATCACTCACTCTCACATCAATTAATCACTCTCCTCTCTCTCTTACCTAGCACTCTTACGTCTCTCTCACTCTCACTCTCTCTCTCTCTCTCTCTCCACCATTTACTATCACATCACTCTTACTATCATCAACGTCTCTCTCTCTCTCTCTCTCATCTTACTCTTAACAATCAAACTATATCAAATGAATGGCACTCAGCTTAAGAATGTAAACAGAGAAAACCGATCTGGGGAGTAACAATATCGAGTAAACCTAAAACCGAGTCACAATGTTCAGAAGTTGTTAAGAAGGCAAACAAAATAATTGGTCTTTTATAGCAGGTCATATTGAAGCATAAATGACCAAGAAGTTATCCTAACCCGTATACAATGTCCTTCGTCCGCCCTCTTCTGGAATACTGCGTTCAATTGCTGGATGCCGCTTATTACCAAAAAGACATAATACAAGCTAGAACGAGTTCAACGTAGAGGTACCAAAATGATACCTAGCCTAAAGAACAAACCATACGAAGAGCGTCTTAGAGAATTAAATCTATTTCCTTTAACCCAGCGCAGATTAAGAGGTGACTTAATTCAAGTGTTCAAAATCATCAACGGCATCGACAATATGAACTGTAGTAAGTACTTCACTATCGACCAATCTAATTACACGCGGGGAAACGGTTGCAAAATTATTGGTAAATCTTTTAACTCACACGAATCTAAGAATTTCTTCTTCAATCGAGTTGTCAACTTGTGGAATGGGCTTCCCCGAGACGTTATAGACTGCAGCACCGTTGATTCATTTAAACTCCGCCTAGACAAATATCTCGCATCAAACCCGCGACTGACTGCGTTTGTAAATGAATAACTTTATTTTATCCTCCCTCAGTTACTAACCCATATGTCCCCTACTACCTTCCTAGTCCTGCCACGGACATTAGTTCCAGGGCAGTAATTCCCTTTCCAATGTTCCCTTACCCACTCTAAACCACTGTTTGGACACTTGATCCTCAGTGTTTTGGAGGACAAGCAGCCTAGAAGGGTCACTAGACCTGTTGTTGCTTGATTTCCTTTGTACTCCTTTGTACTATCACTCTTACTATCACTCACTTTCACTATCACTTATCACACTCTCTCTCTCTCTCTCTCTCTCTCTCTCTCTCTCACTCACTCTTACTATCACTCTCTCTCTCTCTCTCTCTCTCTCTCTCTCTCTCCTCATTCAGTCGATTCATGCAACCTAAGTAGTGTGTGTCGTCTTAACCTCTTTCACCTTCACTTGCTAATTATCTATTATCTATTTTCTCTCTTCCCTCCTCTACTCTATTTGTCCCTCTTCTTGCCTCCTATTGTCTTCTATTTATCTTTATTTTCTTTGTATTATACATTTGTTTTCCTGTCTTTAATTTTCTTTCTCTTCCATGCTTATACCTATCTCTTCATATCCCTTGCTAGCTCACTACCCACTCGCCCCTCTCATCTCACCCTTAACTCCCTGTTGTATCATCCCACTCATCCCTCTTAGCTCACTTTCCTCTCGTCCCCCTCTCACCTTACTGCCCACTCAACCCCTCACCCCCTCCCTTCTCTCCTTGCTTCCCCCCCCCCCCCCCCCCCCACACACACACACATTTTCCCTCTATCTCTTCTCACCTCTGACCTAGCCATCATTCAGGCTATTCTTGCAACCTAAGGAGTGTATGTGTTTCAGTCTGACCTCTCTCACCCCCTTTCTTGCTGATATTCTCTCTCTCTGTCTCTCTCTCTCTCTCTCTCTCTCTCTCTCTCTCTCTGTCTCTCTCTCTCTCTCTGTCTGTCTGTCTGTCTGTCTGTCTGTCTGTCTGTCTGTCTGTCTGTCTCTCTCTCGCTCTCTCTGTCTCTGTCTCTGTCTCTCTCTTGTCTCCTCTCTCTCTCTCTCTCTCTCTCTCTCTCTCTCTCTCTCTCTCTCTCTCTCTCTCTCTCTCTCTCTCTCTCTCCTCTCCTTCCTTTATTTGATATATATTATTTTTCTTTCTCCCATTCTTCCTCTGACCTTGTTTGATCTTCTTTTACATTCCCTTTCCTTTATTCCCTTTCTTTATTATTCTGTCCCTACGTTAAAGAGTCTACCCTATTTGAATTTCCCATTGTTTATCTTGTCTTGCGTTTTCTCTCCTCCTGCATTACCTTTCTCTCTATTACCCTCTTTATTATTCTGCCCCTATTTCCCTATTTTATCTTGTTTTGTTTAATATCCTATTGCATTTCCTTCCAATATTGTCCATTCTTTATTATGTGTCCCTTACATGTAAATCTAACCTATTTATCTTATCTCATCTTTACATTTCACCTCTGACTCACTCCATCATTCGTGCTATTCACATAGAAAATCACATAGAAAAAAAAAAAAAAAAAAAAAATCATGCAAGCTAAGGAGAGTATGTGTCTCATTCTGACCTTTCTCACCTCTCCTTATATATACTATTTATCTGGCTATCTATCTATCTCTTTCTGTGTCTCTCCTTCGCTTTACTCTTCTTGTCCCTCTCTTTCACTCGCTGTTTATCTCTTATTATCTCTCCTCTTTACTATTCTCCTCTCATCTCTCTATTTTTTTCTCTTTGAATTTATTGTTGTCTGTGTCCTCTCTTCTCCTTTCTTGTCTATTCTCGCCTTTACTCCGTTCCCTTACGAAGATTTGACTCATCTATTTCTCCAACTTTGACCTAGCTACTCGTTCATGCTATAATTCTACAAGCTAAGGAGTGTGTGTGTCTCATTCTGACCTTTCTCACCTCTCCATATATATACTGTTTATCTTGCTATCCATCTCTCTGTTCTTGTCTCTCCTTCTCTGTATTCTTCTTTTCCCTTCTATTCCATCTCTTTATCTTGCTATCCATCTCTCTGTTCTTGTCTCTCCTTCTCTGTATTCTTCTTTTCCCTTCTATTCCATCTCTTTATCTTGCTATCCATCTCTCTTTTCGTGTCTCTCCTTCTCTGTATTCTTCTTTTCCCTTCTATTCCATCTCTCTGTCCTTGTCTCTCCTTCTCTGTATTCTTCTTTTCCCTTCTATTCCATCTCTTTTATCCTTGAATTCATTGTTCTTCTTTCCTCTTTATGCCTTTTGTTCTCTTCAATGTTCTTACCTTTCCCACGTTTCGCTTCTCGCCTTAGCTCTGTCCCCATACGAAAATCTGACTTATCTCTTCTCTAGCTTTGCCCTAGCTACTCATTCATGCTATAAGTCTGCAGCCTAAGAAGTATATTTGCCTTGCCCTAAATTCACTCCTCACTCGTTCTCTCTCTCTCTCTCTCTCTCTCTCTCTCTCTCTCTCTCTCTCTCTCTCTCGTCACCTATTATTTATTCTCTTATTTCTTCTTCTGTTCCTCCTCTCCTCTCCTCTCCTCTCCTCTCCTCTCCTCTCCTCTCCTCTCCTCTCCTCTCCCCATCCCTTCCTTTCCCATTGCCAATCTATACCATTCTATCCCAATATACCTTTCCTATCTCCCAAATTCGTATTCTTCGCCAGAGCTCACGAACATCTGTCAGTAGCTGTACAAGAGTGTTGGCCTACTTATTTAGAACAAGGTATAGCTTACCTTGTCCACCTGTCTCTCTCCTGTGAGTCACCTACTATAAGTCAGTCAGTGTAGCTCAGGGTGCCTCGCCCTTACAAGCAGAACCCCTGCACAGCCACGCCAATAAGTCGTGTATTACATCCATTCGTTCAACTGTTAGTATCTAAGCTATACTAAATTGCCTAGAAAGTTTGTAGAGTGCCATATAGTCCTCTTGGCTGTGGCAATTTGTTTATTTTATTTATTTTATTATTATTATTATTATTATTATTATTATTATTATTATTATTATTATTATTATTTTGTTGTTTGTTTGTTTTATTTTTATTTTTTGGTTACAGAAACATGTACACATTTATTTCGAAGGTTTTTTTTGGGGGTGAGTCTAGGGAAGAAACTAACCCCGCCTCCCCCTTAAAGCAACGTCATTTTTTTTTTTCTCTCTCTCTCTCTCAAATGTCTTCACTTGTCTATTTTTACACGTGTCCCTTTAACCTTGTTCGCTTCTTTCTCTTTGTTCTCTGTGTCTCGCTTTTGTTTCTTACTTCTGTTTTTGCGTTTGTGTTACTTTTGGCCTTAAGGGGAGATGGGCCGTTTTTGGGGTTGATTTTTTAATTTATATATTATATTTTTTAGTTTCCTCCCTAGTTCTTCAAATTTAAAACACATCCATTAGATCCCCCTCCTAGATTAATTTTTACATTTTTCGGTAGAAAATTCAATATTACAGGCTCCCCATCGTTTACTAAGCAAAAAATCGACACCTATGTAGGACGAAATGTCTTAATATTGACAACGAAATTGGGTGTAAGGTCTTAAAATCTAATTATCTCATTTACTCGATACTACTTTCCTAATTATTTTCATCCTTTCTTTCCCGTATTCAGTTTGCTGCTACGATTCTAGTTTCTTCTTCATGTAATTTTTTTTTTTTTTTTTTTTTTTTTTCTCTATGTGATTGAGGGAGGCAAAAGGCATAACTGCCTATAGCGAGTGCCTCCCCCATAGTTGAAAGGGCCAAAATCAAGGGACGTTCGAGCCAAAATGCCTGGACACACGGAGTTTGAAGCAATTTAAGTCATAGGACTTAATTATCTTAGTCTCGTGCATTTTCCCCTTCAAGCCTTTCCCCACCATTACGTAATTTCCGTCACATCTGGTTACCATTAGACGATATCCATTGGTAAATACGATCTCAATAAACCTTCTTAACCCCTTCAGACTCATATGACGCAGAGGTTGCCAGATTAGCAATAAGATATAGAGTTCTCTCACTCTTAAAATTACCTCTCCAAAATTAGTTTTCTGCCCACAGCTAACTCAAAGACAACTGCAGAGGTTGAAGTAACTAAAGGTTTCTAAATACCCCTGATGGTAACAAAGGCTTTAAAGTATCCCCAATAGGTTCAAAATCGCGTCATATGTCGGAGAGGGTTAATAACATAGATCCTTCTTAAACTGGCTACAAATCTCTAGTTTAAGTCAGAATCAATGGTAAAAAAGGCGTAATGGTACTGAAGACGTTAAGGGGAGATTTCCACTTGAGTGATTTTTATTTTCTGGACCCCTTTCTCTCTCATGTTTAGCCCCATTGCTTTTTAGATTTTAAGACGCTCGCCCCCTTTAGTTTGGCGATTTTAAGAACTTTCGCCCCATTTCTGTCAATTTTAAGAACTTTCGTGCCATTTAGGTGTCGATTTTGTCCTGTAATTTGAGAGGAACCGACCTTCGGCCGGGACATTTTTCTACCGAAAAATGTACAAATTTATCTTGAAAGGGGGTCTAGGGGGTGTAATTTTAAGCTTGATGGATTTCTAGGGAAGAAACTAAATACCTCCCCTTAACTCCTTCCCATTTGGCAATTTACATATTTTTCCATTAATTTCGTTTACCTGTTTTATCTGATTTACTTTCTTAGTTTATCTTCTACATCTTTGTTTGGATATAGTTGTTCATTTTATTGCATCATCTTCTCCCAGCTTTTTTTTTTTTTTTTTTTGTTAAACCCTTTCACGCATTTATGACGCAGAGGTTGCCAGATTAGCAATACGAAATAGAGTTCTCTCACTCTTATAATTACCTCTCCAAAATTAGTTTTCTGCCCACAGCTAACTCAAAGACGACTGCAGAGGTTGAAGTAACTAAACTAAAGGTTTCTAAATACCCCTGATGGTAACAAAGGCTTGAAAGTATCCCCAATAGGCTCAAAATCGCGTCATATGTCGGAGAGGGTTAATTAAGTGTTCTTTCGTCTGTCTATATATTTTTTGTGTGTTAGTGTTATTACGTCATCACCTTCCTCTTTTGTTTGTTAGTGTTATTACGTCATCACCTTCCTCTTTTGTATGTTAGTGTTATTACGTCATCACCTTCCTCTTTTGTTTGTTAGTGTTATTACGTCATCACCTTCCTTTTTTGTTTGTTAGTGTTATTACGTCATCACCTTCCTCTTTTGTTTGTTAGTGTTATTACGTCATCACCTTCCTTTTTTGTTTGTTAGTGTTATTACGTCATCACCTTCCTCTTTTGTTTGTTAGTGTTATTACGTCATCACCTTCCTCTTTTGTTTGTTAGTGTTATTACGTCATCACCTTCCTTTTTGGTTTGTTAGTGTTATTACGTCATCACCTTCCTCTTTTGTTTGTTAGTGTTATTACGTCATCACCTTCCTTTTTTGTTTGTTAGTGTTATTACGTCATCACCTTCCTCTTTTGTTTGTTAGTGTTATTACGTCATCACCTTCCTCTTTTGTTTGCACTCTTCCCGCCTTCTATCTCTTATTTTACTTTCCACCTTGTATTTCTTATCCCTCTTTCCTATCGTTTTATCATCTTTAGTTTTCTGTCCACACATCATCATCTTCTTCTTCTGCTTCTTCTTCTGCTTCTGCTTCTTCTTCTTCTTCTTCTTCTGCTTCTGCTTCTTCTGCTTCTGCTTCTTCTTCTGCTTCTGCTTCTGCTTCTTCTTCTTCTTCTTCTTCTTCGTCTTCTCGTCTACTACTACTACTACACACCTTTCCCCAACACTCGCCGTTTGTTGTGTTCTTGTCTTGTATACCGGCACCACTCCTCTTGTTCTCGTTTTCTGTTGTCTTATGTCTTTCTACTCAGGGAATCTATTTTTGTTTTTCTATTTTGTTTTCCTCCCTTTATTCCCTTTTCCTTGCTCTCCTTTTTATCGGTGCCTATGTGTATTCCTTTTGCTATCCTGTTTGGTGTTCTCTTATGTCTTTCTACTTAGGGAATTAGGGAATTATCTATTGTGTGTGTGTGTGTGTGTATAGTTTGTTTGTTTTTTTACTTTTTTTGTTTTGTTTCCTCCCTTTATTCCTTTTTCCTGCTCTCCCTTTATTGGTGTCTATGCATCTTCGTTTTTCCTTTCCTCTTACGGCTTTCTACTTTGGTAATCTATTTTGTGTTTCTCTGTTTTCTTTTATCCCTCCTTTTCTTCTCTCTCCCTGCTATCCTTTTATGGGTGACTATGTTTATTCGTTTTGTTTTCCCGTTTTGTGTTATATTATGTCTTTCCATTTTGTGAATCTATGGTTTTTGTATTCCATTTTCCCTCCCTTTCTTCCCTTCCCTTGCTATCCTGTTATCGGTGTCTATATATTATTATTCATTTCGCTTTATTTGTTACCTTTTCACCTTTTGACTTTTTCACCAGCTTTTAATCATCAGATTTTTCTCTCTCTCTTGTTTCTCCTAAGAATAGCCATTTCCTTTCCTGGTTCGGCTATCGTTTCTGTCTTTAAATTATCCCCTGCCCTTTAGTGTTTTCAATATATATATATATATATATATATATATATATATATATTATAATATATTATATATATATATATATATATATATATATATAGATATATATATATATATATATATAGAGATATATATATATATATATATATATATATATATAATTTTTTTTTTTTTTTTTTTTTTCTTTTTTTTTTTTTTCTTTTTTTTGTGTATGTCCTATTCTATATTCTTTCCCCTTTCGTTTCGTCTTTCTTTCTTATGTTTTACCAACCCCTTTCTCCTGTTTACTTCTTTCTAATGTTCTTTCACAACTCTTTCTTCTCTCTATCTATCTACTATACTTTTCATGTCCCTTTTATTTTTCTCTCAGGTCCTTTTTCTCTCAGGTCCTTTTTCTCTCAGGGCCTTTTTCTCTCAGGTCCTTTTTCTCTCAGGTCCTTTTTCTCTCAGGTCCTTTTTCTCTCAGGGCCTTTTTCTCTCAGGTCCTTTTTCTCTCAGGTCCTTTTTCTCTCAGGTCCAGGTCCTTTTTCTCTCAGGTCCTTTTTCTCTCAGGTCCTTTTTCTCTCAGGTCCTTTTTCTCTCAGGTCCTTTTTCTCTCAGGTCCTTTTTCTCTCAGGTCCTTTTTCTCTCAGGGCCTTTTTCTCTCAGGGCCTTTTTCTCTCAGGGCCTTTTTCTCTCAGGTCCTTTTTCTCTCAGGTCCTTTTTCTCTCAGGTCCTTTTTCTTTTTCTTTGATATCTAATGTACTTTCCCAGCCGCTGTCTCTTATTCTAATCTCTCTATCGTGTTTGACCAGCTTCTTTCTTTTCTTCCTTCTAATGTACTTTCTGAGCCTCTTTTAATATTTTTTGTTTTTGCTATCTAATGTACTTTCCCAGCTCTCTTTCTGTTTTTTTTATTCTCTAATGTACGGTCGCGCTAATAAGTCATGTCCCAGCTGTCATTACGTTTGGCTTGCTCTGTGCGGTATTAATGTCTGTCAGATGTTGAATAGGGTGGGTAAGTATAGGAACATGTTTGTATATTTCACTCGATATGAAGAAATGAAGCTTAGATATTGCTGTTACCAATTATTGATCAAAACATACTGGGTGCCGAGACATCACTTATTAGCGCGACTGTACTTTCTGAGCCCTTTTTCAGTTGTCTTTGCTATCTAATGTACTTTCCCAGCTCTCTTTCTGTTATTTTATTTTATCAGCACTTTCACAGCTTTTTCTCTTTAATGTACTTCCCATTTCCTTTCTCTTGTTCCCTTCTCTAATGTACTTTCACAGCTCTCTTTCTCTTTTTAATGTACTTTCCCAGCCCCTATTCTTTTGTATTTTCTCTAATTTACTTTCCCAGCTACTTTCTCTTTCCTTTTTGCTCCATTACATTTCTCTTCCTAATTATTAGTGTCTTTCTCTACCTACCTTAACACCTACCTACTGTATCTCACTCGTTCCCTCACCTCTCTCTCTCTCTCTCTCTCTCTCTCTCTCTCTCTCTCTCTCTCTCTCTCTCTCTCTCTCTCTCTCTCCCTTGACCTACCTATTGTATGTCACTCGCCTTCTCTCACCCCAATCACTTACCTGTGGCCTGTTCACCTGTCGTACGCACACCTCACACTCACACACCCACACCCACACACACACACGCGCGCGCGCATTGACACGCATCCTCACTCACAGTCTTTCTATATATCTGTATCTATCTCTCTATCTATTTACCTATATATCTATCTATATATCTATCTACCAGTTGTATCTATTGTTCTCCCTTCTAACACTCCTTCCCTCTTTCTATTTTCTCCGTTTTCTTGACCTCATTCCACATTCACTAGGCTTACAGTATGCAACTGTCTAGCCTCACCTTAGACTCCCTCCCTCCCTCCCTCTCTCTCTCTCTCTCTCTCTCTCTCTCTCTCTCTCTCTCTCTCTCTCTCTCTCTCTCTCTCTCTCTCTCTCTCTCTCTCTCTCTCTCTCAAGCACTATATAACCATTTATCTCCCTTGTAATAATTTAGACTCGTCCTTTCTTCTGTCCTTCCGAGCATAAATTCAAGCTGTCAGGAGAGTTGTAGGCCATTTATCAAAGCGGTTCTCCTGCGTCTCAACAACTTGTAAGCTTGATGTTGCGGCTTGTATCTCGTAACTCTTTAAGAATTATGAGATCACTTAATTTTTAGCATAGTATGCAGGTGTGTAGCTTTTTAGTGGTTAGAGGTCCTCCATAAACTTAATAAAAGCATGTAATAGTTGCCAGAATATAATGCAAAGGACGTCACCGGTACAGTATGGGTGGGTTAAGGGCAGAAACGCTCGTGTGATACCTGCATGATGGTTCACCTTTTGGGCGATTTTTGCATGTATTCGTTATTTTTCTAGTTTCCTCCCTAGACCTCCATCAAATAAAAAAAAAACATCCATTAGATCCCCCTTCTAGATTAATTTGTACATTTTTCGGTAGAAAAATGTCCCGGCCGAAGACCGGTTCTTCCAACATTACAGGCTCGCTATTGTTCGCCAGGGAAAAAATAAAACACCTAAATAGCACGAAAGATCTAAATATTGACGAAGAAATGGGGCGAAAGGTCTTAAAATCGACTAACTAATGGGGTAAACATCTGAACATCTGAAAACTAATGGGGCTAAACATGAGGGAGAAAGTGGTCCAGAAAACCGGCCCATCTCCCCTTAAGTTACCCATTGGACTATACAACCTACAAGTGTCCAAAGGTACCATTTATAGTTAACCAATGCTGTAATTGAACTATTGAACTATGGATAATAATATGTATGTATGTATGTATTTATGTATGTATGTATGTATGTATGTATGTATGTATGTATTTATTTATTTACGTATGTACATTATGTATGTATGTATGTAAGTATGTATGTATGTAAGTATGTATGTATGTATACTGTGTATGTATGTATGTATGTATGTAAGTATGTATGTATGTATACTGTGTATGTATGTATGTATGTATTTATTTACGTATGTACAGTATGTATGTATGTATACTGTGTATGTATGTATGTATGTATACTGTGTATGTATGTATGTATGTATTTATTTACGTATGTACAGTATGTATGTATATATGTATGTATGTATATACTGTATGTATGTATATACTCAGGCACATACCCCATAGCTGGGGGTGGCCGACTCGAGACAGAGCCCTAACGGGGACAACACAACCCAACATGAAACAAACCTAAATTAAACATAGACATAAAATTCACACACATCTAGATCGCTCCGAAGACCCAAAGACCAATTATCACTAATAATAATAATAATAATCATCATAATCATCATCATCATCATCATCATCATAATACATCAGAGGTAAGGGATCACCTTTAACTTGGTGCCACAAATGTGACAAACTTCAATGTTGACTTGTCAGATTGACATAAAAAGTGGTTTAAGGGGAGACTGACCGTTTCTTTGGTCTATTAATTCATTTATTCATATATTTGTTTAGTTTCCTCCCTAGACCTCCATTAAGCTTAGAAAAACACCCCCTAGACCCCCCTTCAAGATAAATTTGTACATTTTTCGGTAGAAAAATGTCCCGGCCGAAGGCCGGTTCCTCTTAAAATTGCAGGCTCGCTTTCGCTCGCCAGGAAAAAATCGACACCCAAATGGCACGAAAGGTCTTAAAATTTACAACAAACTGAGGCGAAAGGTGTTCAAATCACCAAACTAATGGGCCGAACGTCTTATAATCTCAAAACTAGTGGGGCTAAACATTAGGGAGAAGGGGGTCCAGAAAAAACGGGTCTTCCTCCCCTTTAATAGGCTCAATACGACATAGCTAGCGAATTCCGGTGCTGAGATTAACTTACGGTACATTATCAAAACAAGGAGTTGGGATGAGTGAGACTTAGCGAGGAAACGAAAAAAATAAAAATATATATATATACAGTATATACTGAATTAATAAATAGACCCAAAAATAACCTAACGTGTCCTTAACCCTTTCACGCATTTATGACGCAGAGGTTGCCAGATTAGCAATAAGGAATGGAGTTCTCTCACTCTTATAATTACCTCTCCAAAATTAGTTTTCTGCCCACAGCTAACTCAAAGACAACTGCAGAGGTTGAAGTAACTAAACTAAAGGTTTCTAAATACCCCTGATAAAGGCTTTAAAGTATCCCCAGTAGGCTCAAATCGCGTCATATGCGTGAAAGGATTAACATTTGTTTACAGTGTTTACCTCCTTACAAGTCCTTCCTTGTAGAATACAATCGGTTCCCGGACATCTCAACCAGTAGACCATTTCAACCAGTAGCTCTTAACCAGTAGATCATTTCAACCAGTAGCTCTTAACCAGTGCCAAATCAACCAAGACCAACCAAACCAGTGCCAAAATATAGTACTAACCTAACCGTATTTGTTGATTTGGTACTGGTTGAAATGGTGTACTGGTTGAGTTGTCCGGTCACCAATATAACCGTATATAGAATACAACAATCTAATTAAATAAGTAAATTAAAATATATCTCCTGAAGACAACAATCCAATTAAATAGATAAATTAAAATAAATCTAAAGACTACAATCCAATTAACTAGATAAATTAAAATAAATCTAAAGACAACAATCCAATTAACTAGATAAATTAAAATAAACCTAAAGACTACAATCCAATTAACTAGATAAATTAAAATAAACCTAAAGACTACAATCCAATTAACTAGATAAATTAAAATAAACCTAAAGACTACAATCCAATTAACTAGATAAATTAAAATAAACCTAAAGACTACAATCCAATTAACTAGATAAATTAAAATAAACCTAAAGACTACAATCCAATTAACTAGATAAATTAAAATAAACCTAAAGACTACAATCCAATTAGCTAGGTATAGAAACAAATAAAACTTATTCTATTTCGATAATACATACTCAGGCACAATCCCCACTTTTTGCTAACTTCGGAAAATCCCAACCAGACTATAAAAACAGACCTCTTGGCGTGTACATGGAGTGACAATGTGGCCATTTAGGAGAGCTGGAGAGATAGCAGTATTTATATATATATATATAGTATGTATATAAACTTTAGGAGAGAGAGATAACTACACGGTAACTAACGGGAACCGGGAAAGCTTGTTGTACCAGATACACACACACACACACACACACACACACACACACACACCTGATTTCATTGGGTGCCCTGAGTTACGACATTAAGTTTAGCCAAATTAAAAAAATAAATATATATAATAATGAGTTAATAAGAAAATGAACTGATAACGAATACATGAAGTTGGTCTAAAGGTATCTCAGTTAGGACAAATTAAATACAAAATACATGAAGTTAGTCTAAAGGTATCTCAGTTAGGACAAATTAAATACAAAATAGACAAGATAAACTGATAACGAACACATAACGTTAGTTTAAGGGGAGATGGGCCGGTTTTCTGGACCACTTTCTCCCTCATGTTTAGCCCCATTAGTTTTCAGATGTTAAGATGTTTGCCCCATTAGTTAGACAATTTTAAGACCTTTCGCCCCATTTCTTCGTCAATATTTAGACCTTTCGTGCTATTTACTGTAGGTGTTGATTTTTTCCCTGGCGAACGATAGTGAGCCTGTAATGTTGGAAGAATCGGCCTTCGGCTGGGACATTTTTCTGCCGAAAAATTTACAAATTAATCTGGAACGAGGATCTAATGGATGTTTTTTTTAAATTTGATGGAGGTCTAGGGAGGAAACTAGAAAAATAATGAATACATGCAAAGATCTCCCAAAGGGGAGGTTTTTAGTTTGGTCTCTAGATATCCATCAAGCTTAAGATTACACCCCCTTGAGCCCCTTTCAAGATAAATTTGTACATTTTTCGGTAGAAAAATGTCCCGGCTGAAAGCCGGTTCCTCTTAAATAACAGGCTCGCTATCGCTCGCCAGGATAAAATCGACACCTACAGTAAATGGCACGAAAGGTCTTAACATTGACATAAATGGGTCGAAAGTTCTTAAAATCGTCAACATAATGGGGCGAACGTCTTAAAATTAGAAAAACAATGGGGCTAAACATGAGGGAGAAAGGAGTCAAGAAAAAAAATCCCTCAAGTGGAGATCCCCCCTTAAAGACATCTCAATTAAAGAACAAACAATAATTTAAAAATATGAGATTAACAAACAGAAGACCAGAGAGGCCGATAATCTGATAATGAAGATATATTTAATTGAAAGACATGAGATTTAAAGAGACAGCTTGATGACCACAAATGATGAGTATAATGGAGCGAGAGAAAGATAATTAGGCAAGCGCATTGGAAAACAGGGAACACACACAAATACACTTATAATGAAGAAGAGTGAACCAAAAATACTTACAATGGAGATAAACAAATAAATAGGAGGTAGATAGAAAGAGTGATAATAAAGGAGCATGGAGATAAACAAATAAATAGGAGGTAGATAGAAAGAGTGATAATAAAGGAGCATGGAGATAAACAAATAAATAGGAGGTAGATAGAAAGAGTGATAATAAAGGAGCATGGAGATAATATAATAAATAGGAGGTAGATGGAAAGAGTGATAATAAAGGAGCATGGAGATAAACAAATAAATAGGAGGTAGATAGAAAGAGTGATAATAAAGGAGCATGGAGATTATATAATAAATAGGAGGTAGATAGAAAGAGTGATAATAAAGGGGCATGGAGATAAACAAATAAATAGGAGGTAGATAGAAAGAGTGATAATAAAGGAGCATGGAGATAAACAAATAAATAGGAGGTAGATAGAAAGAGTGATAATAAAGGAGCATGGAGATAAACAAATAAATAGGAGGTAGATAGAAAGAGCGATAATAAAGGAGCATGGAGATAAACAAATAAATAGGAGGTAGATAGAAAGAGTGATAATAAAGGAGCATGGAGATAAACAAATAAATAGGAGGTAGATAGAAAGAGTGATAATAAAGGAGCATGGAGATAAACAAATAAATAGGAGGTAGATAGAAAGAGTGATAATAAAGAAGCATGGAGATAAACAAATAAATAGGAGGTAGATAGAAAGAGTGATAATAAAGGAGCATGGAGATAAACAAATAAATAGGAGGTAGATAGAAAGAGTGATAATAAAGGAGCATGGAGATAAACAAATAAATAGGAGGTAGATAGAAAGAGTGATAATAAAGGAGCATGGAGATAAACAAATAAATAGGAGGTAGATAGAAAGAGTGATAATAAAGGAGCATGGAGATAAACAAATAAATAGGAGGTAGATAGAAAGAGTGATAATAAAGGAGCATGGAGATAAACAAATAAATAGGAGGTAGATAGAAAGAGTGATAATAAAGGAGCATGGAGATAAACAAATAAATAGGAGGTAGATAGAAAGAGTGATAATAAAGAAGCATGGAGATAAACAAATAAATAGGAGGTAGATAGAAAGAGTGATAATAAAGGAGCATGGAGATAAACAAATAAATAGGAGGTAGATAGAAAGAGTGATAATAAAGGAGCATGGAGATAAACAAATAAAAAGGATTGATTTTTTATTTTGCCCCGAGGGGCGAGTTTATTGAGCAGCGCCCCCCATCCTGTGAGGGGACAACCACTAGTAAGGCGATACATACTGCTCAAAGAGTCATTATTCCACTGAAACAACAGCATCGTCGTCTGGTTACATTCATATTTGTGTTTATAAGTGAGGTTGGCATTATTCAGATGTGTTATTATAGTTTCCTCATTTAATTGTCACATGGTCTGTATATACGTATCTCATATAAAAAGGAGGTGGATAGAAAGAACGATAATAAAGATACATGGAGAGCGATACATGGAGATAACTAGGGGTAACTACGAACGAAGCATAGAGATAAACAAATAATAAGGAGGTAGATAGAAAGAACGATAATAAAGAAGCATGGAGAACGATACATGGCGATAACTAGGCGTTCACCACGAATAAAGCCGGTATCACATGAGCGCTTTTTCACTCAACATTTATCCTGCACACTGGTCTGGCAGCTTATGTGGTCAATATATCAAACATTTCGATTGCCTAAATTCATCTATTACCAGTCGAGTTTCCGATACCGTTCCAAAATATTCCATAAATGTTGCCAGAAAATGTTGATCATCGAATGTTGACTATAAAAGCTCTCGTGTGATACCAGCTTTAAGGGGAGGTTTCTAGTTTGTTTCCTACTCCTCCAGCAATCTTAAAATTTCACCCCCTTGACCCCCTTTCAAGATAAATTTGTTTATTTTTCGGTAGAAAAATGTCCCGGCCGAAGGCCGATTACTCTTAAATTACAGGCTCGCTATCGCTCGCTAGAATAAAATCGACACCTAAATGGCACGAAAGGTCTTAAAATTGACAGAATGGGTCGGAAATTCTTAAAAATCACCAAACTAATGGGGCAAACGTCTTAAAATCTCAAAATCAATGGGGCTAAACATGAGAGATAAAGGGGTCAAGAAAAAAAATCCCTCTCCCTTTAATAAACAAATAAATAGAAGAGTGTAGATAGCAAGAGCGATAATAAAGAGTGTAGATAGAAAGAGCGATAATAAAGAGTGTAGATAGAAAGAGCGATAATAAAGAGTGTAGATAGAAAGAGCGATAATAAAGAGTGTAGATAGAAAGAGTGATAATAAAGAGTGTAGATAGCAAGAGCGATAATAAAGAGTGTAGATAGAAAGAGCGATAATAAAGAGTAGATAGAAAGAGCGATAATAAAGAGTGTAGATAGCAAGAGCGATAATAAAGAGTGTAGATAGAAAGAGCGATAATAAAGAGTGTAGATAGCAAGAGCGATAATAAAGAGTGTAGATAGAAAGAGCGATAATAAAGAGTGTAGATAGAAAGAGCGATAATAAAGAGTGTAGATAGCAAGAGCGATAATAAAGAGTGTAGATAGAAAGAGCGATAATAAAGAGTGTAGATAGAAAGAGCGATAATAAAGAGTGTAGATAGAAAGAGCGATAATAAAGAGTGTAGATAGAAAGAGCGATAATAAAGAGTGTAGATAGCAAGAGCGATAATAAAGAGTGTAGATAGCAAGAGCGATAATAAAGAGTGTAGATAGAAAGAGCGATAATAAAGAGTGTAGATAGAAAGAGCGATAATAAAGAGTGTAGATAGAAAGAGCGATAATAAAGAGTGTAGATAGAAAGAGCGATAATACAGAGTGTAGATAGAATGAGCGATAATAAAGAGTGTAGATAGAAAGAGCGATAATAAAGAGTGTAGATAGAAAGAGCGATAATAAAGAGTGTAGATAGAAAGAGCGATAATAAAGAGTGTAGATAGAAAGAGCGATAATAAAGAGTGTAGATAGAAAGAGCGATAATACAGAGTTGTAGATAGAAAGAGCGATAATAAAGAGTGTAGATAGAAAGAGCGATAATAAAGAGTGTAGATAGAAAGAGCGATAATAAAGAGTGTAGATAGAAAGAGCGATAATAAAGAGTGTAGATAGAAAGAGCGATAATAAAGAGTGTAGATAGAAAGAGCGATAATAAAGAGTGTAGATAGCAAGAGCGATAATAAAGAGTGTAGATAGAAAGAGCGATAATAAAGAGTGTAGATAGAAAGAGCGATAATAAAGAGTGTAGATAGCAAGAGCGGTAATAAAGAGTGTAGATAGAAAGAGCGATAATAAAGAGTGTAGATAGAAAGAGCGATAATAAAGAGTGTAGATAGAAAGAGCGATAATAAAGAGTGTAGATAGAAAGAGCGATAATAAAGAGTGTAGATAGCAAGAGCGATAATAAAGAGTGTAGATAGCAAGAGCGATAATAAAGAGTGTAGATAGAAAGAGCGATAATAAAGAGTGTAGATAGAAAGAGCGATAATAAAGAGTGTAGATAGAAAGAGCGATAATAAAGAGTGTAGATAGAAAGAGCGATAATACAGAGTGTAGATAGAAAGAGCGATAATAAAGAGTGTAGATAGAAAGAGCGATAATAAAGAGTGTAGATAGAAAGAGCGATAATAAAGAGTGTAGATAGAAAGAGCGATAATAAAGAGTGTAGATAGAAAGAGCGATAATAAAGAGTGTAGATAGCAAGAGCGATAATAAAGAGTGTAGATAGCAAGAGCGATAATAAAGAGTGTAGATAGAAAGAGCGATAATAAAGAGTGTAGATAGAAAGAGCGATAATAAAGAGTGTAGATAGAAAGAGCGATAATAAAGAGTGTAGATAGAAAGAGCGATAATACAGAGTGTAGATAGAATGAGCGATAATAAAGAGTGTAGATAGAAAGAGCGATAATAAAGAGTGTAGATAGAAAGAGCGATAATAAAGAGTGTAGATAGAAAGAGCGATAATAAAGAGTGTAGATAGAAAGAGCGATAATAAAGAGTGTAGATAGAAAGAGCGATAATACAGAGTGTAGATAGAAAGAGCGATAATAAAGAGTGTAGATAGAAAGAGCGATAATAAAGAGTGTAGATAGAAAGAGCGATAATAAAGAGTGTAGATAGAAAGAGCGATAATAAAGAGTGTAGATAGAAAGAGCGATAATAAAGAGTGTAGATAGAAAGAGCGATAATAAAGAGTGTAGATAGCAAGAGCGATAATAAAGAGTGTAGATAGAAAGAGCGATAATAAAGAGTGTAGATAGAAAGAGCGATAATAAAGAGTGTAGATAGAAAGAGCGATAATAAAGAGTGTAGATAACAAGAGCGATAATAAAGAGTGTAGATAGAAAGAGCGATAATAAAGAGTAGATAGAAAGAGCGATAATAAAGAGTGTAGATAGAAAGAGCGATAATAAAGAGTAGATAGAAAGAGCGATAATAAAGAGTGTAGATAGAAAGAGCGATAATAAAGAGTGTAGATAGAAAGAGCGATAATAAAGAGTAGATAGAAAGAGCGATAATAAAGAGTGTAGATAGAAAGAGCGATAATAAAGAGTGTAGATAGAAAGAGCGATAATAAAGAGATAACTAGGGTTTCAGCAGTAAATCACCAGATGGAGAAACCGATATGCAAATGAGATGGAGAGTTAAAAGGGGAGATACAATAGCAGAAGAATGGGTTTATCTGTGTTCATTATCACAGCAGCTCTGGATGCATGAATACATTTAGCTACCATGTGGTACTATTTTGATATGAACGAGTGAAAGAAAGACAATGTTTAATTAAATCAAACTCCAAGTACCCGATGATATTAGCTCTAGTTGTTTGTGAGATAGAAAGGTTAATGATCAAGAGTGTTGGCATGCTTATTTGGAACAGGGTATCTCTAACAGAGGAAAAGCGTTACCCTACTCTAAACGGTTTTGGAGGCTGACGGGTCCCAGCCTATGTCTCTCCCCGGGTTGATTTACCCCCATACTAACTGGGTCTCCCAACTTAGATTCCTTGGCGTGGGTATGGGCATCGCTGAGCAGCCCTGCTAGAACTCAAAAGCTAATGGGACTTAGCTTATACTATTCCCCGGGTCGAGTTATCCCCATACGAGCCGGGTCAGCCGTCATAGACGCCTTGGACAGAAATATAGGGCCGTTCATTTAACGAAATTTGGTGTATTCATTGATTTCATTAATTGAGTTTTAGAAGTAAAGTTGGTTGGTGAAAATATATGAATATGTGCCAAGGATGATATGATTCAATTTAGGATGCGATCCGGAGATTTTCACAGGATTTGGT
The DNA here is from genome assembly GCA_032716605.1 of Paralithodes platypus. NCBI lineage: Eukaryota > Metazoa > Arthropoda > Malacostraca > Decapoda > Lithodidae > Paralithodes > Paralithodes platypus. The sequence goes on along the minus strand of CM064552.1, from coordinate 41,060,976 downwards.
GGGCAGATATGATATGCTCCAAGATAAATGTGATTCAGTTTAGGAGGCGTTCCGTATAATATGGAAATCTTCGCATATGGTATTTATGTTGAAGAGCAAGTCAGCAGAGATATGCGCTCTACCTAGTGCCCCTTAAGTTCTTTCTAAACTTGATGAAACTCGTCTAATAATAGTCAGAATAAATGGTCAAAATTGATCTCGAAGAGGGGTCTTGGAGATGTGTTTAAGCTTGATGGAGATCTAGGGAGGAAACTATTTTTTTTTTAATAAATACAAATAATATATGTGCGTCATCATCCATAAGGGTTAGGGAAATTTGGAGGTGTCTTGCTCTACCAATTTGAAGGTGTCTTGCTCTACCAATTTGGAGGTGTCTTGCTCTACCAATTTGGAGGTGTCTTGCTCTACCAATTTGGAGGTGTCTTGCTCTATCAATTTGGAGGTGTCTTGCTCTACCAATTTGGAGGTGTCTTGCTCTACCAATTTGAAGGGGTCTTGCTCTACCAATTTGAAGGGGTCTTGCTCTACCAATTTGTCTTCTGAACTGACAGTAAATCGTGCCTGATGAGGTTTTTCCTGCCTTATCCCCTGAAAGTTGTCCACTGACTGTGTTCTAAGATGAGGGTGTAACTTCGGTTGTGTGAGGGCCTGAGGTATATATGATGTCACTGAGAGGTGTTAGGTGTCTGGGTGATGTGTTGTCCAATGGTTATGAGTGTTAATCTTTACTTGGCTCTATCAGTGTGTATATATATATATATATATATATTCCTCTGGCCACTCATATAGTCTTTAACCTTCTACATTATTTGTTTAAGTCTAAAGATGCTTTATGCTTAGACCGAAACGATACCCTAGCCTACTTATATCTTATCTTCGGAATTCGGTTCCCTCAACAAGAGAGTATTGCTTCCTATTATATATATATATATATATATATATATATATATATATATATATATATATATATATATATAAATTTTAACTTAAGTCTTAACACTAATAATCACCCAAATTAAATTAATGAAAACATGCGATCCTCCTAGGATTCGAACCCAGGATAACTCGTTTCTGTAGAATAATGTCCGGGCCGATTTTATGTATTTATATATTTTGTTTCATTTGTTTTAAATATATATGAAACAGGCTCGCTATCGCTCGATATAATATGCTATAATATGATATAATGGGCCTAGGTCTCTGGGTCCTCTGGGCGACCTAGATGTGTGTGGATTTTTTTTTTTTTTTTTTTTGTTCCGTGTTGTGTTGTGCTGTTCTTGTTCGGGCTCTGTCTCGAGTGGAATGTGCTTGAGTATATACACACATGCATATATAATATAATATAATAAATATAATATATTGAAGGTAGCTAATACACAGCATTATATATCATTCGGTGAGGCATAAAGCCGACTTTAGCACACTTTTTCTCTCGATAGTTTATCTGCTTCACTGGTCTGGCAACTTATGAAGTAACCTCTTTGTGGTTACCAAAAATTATATGTTTTCAGTTTAGTTTCCGATGCCAATGCAAACAATCTCATAATTGTTAGCGGAAATAAAGTGACCTTCGAAAGTTTATTAACCCCTTTCGTACCGGCAATGTATTTCTAGCTATATTTAGACGATTTTATGCAGCTTAAGAATTATCTGTGGCAGTAGAAATGGCTCAGTGAGTTAGTTCGAAGTCGGAGGCCCTTTTTAAACCGAATAAAATCGTTTAATAGTATCAAGAATAAAGTAAAAAGTAAGAAAGGGTTAAGGGGAGGTTTTTAGTTTGGTCCCTAGATATCCTTCAAGCTTAAGATTACACCCCCTTGAGCCCCTTTCAAGATAAATTTGTACATTTTTCGGTAGAAAATTGTCACGGCTGACAGCCGGTTCCTCTTAAATTACAGGCTCGCTATCGCTCGCCAGGATAAAATCGACACCTAAAAGGCACGAAAGGTTTTAAAATTGACAGCAATGGGTTGAAAGGTTTTAAAATAGTCAAAATAAAGGGGCAAACGTCTTAAAATTAGAAAAGCAATGGGGCTAAGCATGAGGGAGAAAGGAGTCAAGAAAAAAATCCCTCAAGTGGACATCATCTCCTTAACCGAGCTACATTGGCCTGGCTACACCTACACGCCTTTATCATTCGCATCAAGTCGATGTTTAGCTGGCAACTCATGTGAGGCTCTAGGATTACGGACAACTCAATCAGTAGACCATTTTTATTAGTAGTTCTCAACCAGTGCCAATTTAACCCCTTCTGTACCGCGTGACCTATGACGATTTTCTTTTTGTTTTTCTTTGTGTTTATTATGATGTAGTGGGTAGAGATATAGGTAATAAAACCCTCTATTTTTGTTTTGTTTTCTAGAATTATCCAATGTTAAAAATCTATTGTAAGATGTATTGTTTTATTTATTTATTTTTATTTATTTTTTGCTCTCTGAAGTTTTTGTTATAGGCTATGCACAAATTGTTATTTAGAGGTATCTCAAATTCTATAATAATATAAGGTATATTGAATACTAACCTGCGTGGGACTGTCACTTTATATTACAAGGGAGAGCAGCGGATGTTGGAGTACCGGTGATAAGGGAAGGACATGAGTGGAAGTTGCCTGCTGATGATAGTTCTGATGAGTGATATTGAGTGAATGTTGTTGTTAGTTAAAATAGGACTTTAGAGGCTATCAACCCATGAGGATTATTAAGCCCACCTTAAAGTCAGGAAGCCGTGACCGGAGCCCCCGAGACCCTCAAGTTTATACCTTATAATGGGAATATAAACCTAGAGGTTGTCCTGCTCGGGAACCCCAGACGTCTTCCCTAATCGCGACCAGGACTGAAATCCCCTTTCGAGAACTCCAGTCCCTTGTGTCGTTGTTATTTTGTTACTGTTCCCCAGGCTGTCTGGCCGAACAGCCCCTAGGTCTCGAGCAAGGCCAAGGCCATAAACGAGCGCCCCCACAAAACCCTCCCTGCTTACCACTAATAAAGCCCGGGTGACCAAAGCCACTCCAAGGCGGGGAACTGCGGAGAGTGCGGAAACGCCCGGGAAACCCAAGCCCCACCCAAGGCCCTGTGCCCCTCAGCAATTATGAAGGGAAAGTTGTCGTTATTGATGATACTAGCCCGATAATGATTGGAAGCTAGATTCTGGTAAATATGTTTGGAACCGTGTTTGACAAACCGAACCTGAAGGTAAATATTGCAATTGATATTAGTTATATATATTTTGTATTTTTAACTCACTTAATACTGTTTATAATCCACAAAACATTGAATAGAGACGTCGCTAATTATTTAATAGATGTGAAAATAAAACATCCTAACCATATGTGGGATTCGAACTCTATATTTTAAATGATTTGTATTCATAATCAGGTTCGAACTAATATACTTCTTTTACAATCCCGTAATTTGTATACCGCTTCTTCTCATAAGCGCATATTTGGCCACGCATCTTGTGAAACTATTTTATAATCGCATAACTTGTTTGGTTATAGGAGATTCTTTAGTAGGGCTAAGTATTTTCCATGTGTTATCGTGGGGGGATGGTTCACTTTTTGGTCGTTTTTTTTTATGTATTAATTATTTTTCTATTTTCCTCTCTAGACCCCCATCAAACTAAAAAAAACAAAAAAAAACACAACATCCATATGATCCCCCTTCTAGATTAATTTGTACATTTTTCGGTAGAAAAATGACCCAGCCGAAGGCCGGTTCTTCCAACATTGCAGGCTCACTATCGTTCGCCAGGAAAACAATCGACACCTAAATAGCACGAAGGGTCTTAATATTGACAAGGAAATGGGGCGGAAGGTCTCAAAAATCGACAAACTAATGGGCTGAACGTCTTAAAATCTCAGTAATGGGGCTCAACATGAGGGAGAAGAGGGACCAGAAAAACGACCTAAATAATGCGCTCTCCTAATTTAGTTAGTTAAAATAGGACTTCAGAGGCTATCAACCCTATTGGATTATTAAGCCAGCACACTGTAAGTCAAGAATAACGTCAGGACTGGAGATCATTCACAATTCAGTAAGCTTATCTGCCATTATTAAATATATACATGAAGTAATAAACCCCCAAACCTACGTGGGATTCGAACTCTGTATATTAAGGGAGCCCACCTCGCTTTTTGTTATCTTTCTCTCCTTTTCTCTCTTTCCCTGGCTTGTATCCATTCTGCCCCATTCAGCCAACTGTTTTAAGACGTTTATCCCCATCCAGGTGTCAATTTCTTCCTGGCGAGCGATAGCGAGCCAGTTTTGTATGGAGAAATCCGGCTTCGTCGGAGACATTTTTCTATCGAAAAATTTACAAATTTAGCCTGCTGTCAAAACTTAAAAATTAATATGCTGGCTCGCTACCGCTCACCAGGAAAATATTGACTCCTGAATGGGGGTAAACGTCTTAAAACAGTAGGCTGAATGGGGCCGAATGGATACAAGCCAAAGAGAGAGGGCGAGAAAGAGAAAACAAAAGCGAGGTGGGCTCTCTTAAAAGGCCTTCTATTCACTATCAGGTTTGAACTAATATCTCATCCTATAAGCCCAGTGCCGTAATTTGTATCGTTTCTTCTCATAAGCACATATATTTCGCCACGCGCCTTTGCATTCGCTATTTATGCTAATCCCTCCATAGTCAGCTTGTGGGCCTGTACATCATATTTCTGGTTTGAGTACCACGCTTTTATTTAGCCGGCCAAGACTTCTTCGTAAATTTCTGTGGTCGAAGCAGATTTTGTTAGGTTATAGAAAACTTGTATGCGTTGGAGTAACTTATAATTTTGGTATATTTTCCATGGGATGTTATCTTTCAAAAGCTGAATAACACTTTAAGTTTAGGCAAATTGTATACATACAAGAAGAAATCTTGATTATCTATGTACAGTCGCGCTAATAAGTGATGTCTCGGCACCAAGTATGTTTTGATCAATAATTGGTATCGGCAATATCTAAGCTTCATTTCTTCATATCGAGTGAAATATACAAAACATGTTCCTACACTTACCCACCCTATTCAACATCTGACAGACATTAATACAGCACAGAGCAAGCCAAACGTAATGCCAGCTGGGACATTACTTATTAGCGCGACCGTACCCTCTACCTAATTGTCTTCCCATAACAGTTTCTAAATTGGTAACTCGTATTGTTTCGGTTGAATTCTCCCTGCCAGAAATTCTTGGAGTTGCCGCGCCAGACACGTTGTTTTGTACAGTAAGCGACCTGGGCCCTTTAAATGGCGATATCCCGCAGTTCTTCACCCTCCCTCTCCATCAATCATTCTTAATTATAAGCTATATGTCGTAGTTTCTATAGCTGACACATTACCCCCACAACTACCATACTATATAAGCACTTAGTGTAGTCATCTAGTATATAATAAAAACGTGCAGAATCGTAAGAAATCGTGATAAACTTTGGTTAGGCTTGGTGTTGAGTATTGTTTATGTCGACAGACGTAGCTCTGGCGCTACTTCGGAAGCGTCCACCAGAGGTCTCCGGTGAATTCCTGGTAGGGAGAATTGAGTTTTTAAATACCTTAGAAGATAAAATGTATCTATCAATCGAATATAGACTTATTTTTCACTAGCCACAACCAGACTATTTTATTATTCTTAGGAAGAAACTCGTGATGTCAGAGGCCTTGCTGTGGAAGAAAGATATCGAAACCTCGCCCTGATATATACTGTATATATATATATATATATATATATATATATATATATATATATATATATATATATATATATATACCGGTATATATAATGTATTATAGGTAGCGCCAACGAACTTGACACTAATCTTGACCCCTTCACTTCTTATAACTCAAAATGAATGACAGCAACCGGGCTGACATTTTTATCATTTGATGAGTTCACCAGGACATAGGTGTGGAACTGTGGATCTTTACAGCCAGTTTGCTCTAGACCCTTTTGAGTTACGAAGAGGTCAGGGATCGAAATTGTTGTCAAGTTCGTTGGCGCTACCTATAGTTGTTTTCTCTTAAGGGGAGACGAGTGGCTTTTCTAGACCACCTTCTCCCTCATCTTTAGACCCATTAGTTTGGCGATTTTATGAACTTTCGCCCCATTTCTGTCAATGTTAAGACCTTTCCTGTCAATTAGGTCTCGATTTTGTCCTGGCGAGCGATAGCGAGCCTGTAATTGAAGAGGAATCGGCCTTCGGCCAGGACATTTTTCTACTGAAAAATGTACACATTTATTTTGAAAGGGGGTCTAGGGGGCTTCATTTTAAGCTTGATGGAGGTCTAGCGAGGAAACTAGAAAAATAATAAATAAATAAACAAATTGACAAAAAGTGCAGGATCTCCCCTTAAGGGGAGGTATTTAGTTTGTTCCCTACGTTTCCATCAAGCTTAAAATTACACCCCCTTTCAAGATAAATGTTTACATTTTTCGGTAGAAAAATGTCCCGGCCAGAGGCCGGTTGCTCTTAAATTACAGGCTCGCTATCGCTCGCCAGGAAAAAATCGACACCTTTATGGCACGAAAGGTCTTAAAATTGACAGAAATGGGGCAAAATGTCTTATAATTTCCAAACTACTAGGGCGAACGTCTTAAAATCTCAAAAGCAATGGGGCTAAACATGAGGGAGAAAGGGGTCCAGAAAAAAATCCCTCCAGTGGAAATCTCCCCTTAAGACTATATTTCATTCCCTCACCACTCGTGATTGACTTGTGGTTTTGATATATCCCGGCACCTTAACCCTTTCAACATCTGATGACGCATTTATTTGATATGTATTGGCTATTATTAGATGATTTTCACCCTTTCACGTATTTATGACGCAGAGATTGCCAGATTAGCAATAAGAAATAGGGTTCCCTCACGCTTATAATTACCTCTCCAAAATTAGTTTTCTGCCCACAGCTAACTCAAAGACAACTGCAGAGGTTGAAGTAACTAAACTAAAGGGTTCTAAATACCCCTGATATGGTAACAAAGACTTTAAAGTATCCCCAATAGGCTCAAAATCGCGTCATGTGTCGGAGAGGGTTAATCAGATTATGAAGGGTTTATATAAGGGGTTGCTATGACCAGTCTTTACCCTCTTAACTCCCACAGATCCTTCCTGTATATGATCGTCTAATGACAGCCATAATAAACTGTTAAAAGGTTGCATGATCCTCAAAGAGTTAAGGGGAGGTTTTTAGTTGATTCCCTAGACTTCCATCAAGCTTCAAATTACTCCCCCTTGACCCCCTTTCAAGATAAATATGTACATTTATCGGTAGAAAAATTTCCCGGCCGAAGGCCGGTTCCCCTTAAATTACAGGCTCGCTATCGCTCGCCAGGAAAAGATCGACACCTAAATGGCACGAATGGTCTTAAAATTGACAGAAATGGGGCGAGGGTTCTTAAAATCGCCAAACTAATGGGGCAAGCGTCTTTAAATCTCACAAGCAATGGGGCTAAACATGAGGGAGAAAGAGGTTCAGAAAAAAAATCCTCCAGGTGGAAATCTCCCCTTAAGCAATATTTATGTGTTGGCCAATTGAGGCATATGATAGCATTAATTAATTATCTGTTTAATAGTGTACTTGGTTAAGGGGAGGATTTTAGTGTGTTTCCTAGACTTCCATCAAGCTTGAAATGACACCCCCTTGAGCCCCTTTCAAGATAAATTTGTAAATTTTTTGGTAGAAAAATGTCCCGGCTGAAAGCCGGTTCCTCTTAAATAACAGGCTCGCTATCGCTCGCCAGGATAAAATCGACACCTAAATGGCACGAAAGGTCTTGAAATTGACAGAAATGGGTCGAAAGTTCTTAAAATCGTCAAAATAATGGGGCGAACGTCTTAAAATTTGAAAAGCAATGGGGCTAAACATGAGGGAGAAAGGAGTCAAGAAAAAAATCCCTCAAGTGGATATCTCCCCTTAATAAACATCTTTGTAGGACCCAAAATCATTACTACACTTATACGAGTAAGGGATTTGCATCATAGTTTAGACTGCCTTCATATTGTAATTTAACCCTTTCACGCTCATATGACGCAGAGGTTGCCAGATTAGCAATAAGAAAGAGTTATCGCAGTCTTATAATTTACCTCTCCAAAATTAGTTTTCTGCCCACAGCTAACTCAAAGACAACTGCAGAGGTTGAAGTAACTAAACTAAAGGTTTCTAAATACCCCTGATGGTAACAAAGGCTTTAAAGTATCCCCAATAGGCTCAACACAGCTAACTCAAAGACAACTGCAGAGGTTGAAGTAACTAAACTAAAGGTTTCTAAATACCCCTGATGGTAACAAAGGCTTTAAAGTATCCCCAATAGGCTCAACACAGCTAACTCAAAGACAACTGTAGAGGTTGAAGTAACTAAACTAAAGGTTTCTAAATACCCCTGATGGTAACAAAGGCTTTAAGTATCCCCAATAGGCTCAACACAGCTACTCAAAGACAACTGCAGAGGTTGAAGTAACTAAACTAAAGGTTTCTAAATACCCCTGATGGTAACAAAGGCTTTAAAGTATCCCCAATAGGCTCAAAATTGCGTCATATGTCGGAGAGGGTTAATGTACAGTATATGGTTTTCAGTTTACAAGTCTTATTTTTTGTTATAGCATGTAGTCGTTCATACCGCTGTCATTCAATATATATTTCAAACTATCTCATACTTCAAATTTGAGAACAAAATATATCACATTATATTCAACCAATAGTCCTATATCTTTCCTATACCTATATTATACATGTGTGTGTCTTTTGTATTTTAGTTAGTATTTTTTCCTTCACCCAGGCATAATATTTCACCGCCTCTTTTGTACTTGTCTCGACTCCTTTCTTTGTAGGCTATCTGTATCTCCTTTCTTTGTAGGCTATCTGTATCTCCTTTCTTTGTAGGCTATCTGTATCTCCTTTCCTTGTAGGCTCTCTGTATCTCCTTTCTTTGTAGGCTATCTGTATCTCCTTTCCTTGTAGGCTCTCTGTATCTCCTTTCTTTGTAGGCTATCTGTATCTCCTTTCTTTGTAGGCTATCTGTATCTCCTTTCTTTGTAGGCTATCTGTATCTCCTTTCTTTGTAGGCTATCTGTATCTCCTTTCTTTGTAGGCTATCTGTATCTCCTTTCTTTGTAGGCTATCTGTATCTCCTTTCTTTGTAGGCTATCTGTATCTCCTTTCTTTGTAGGCTATCTGTATCTCCTTTCTTTGTAGGCTATCTGTATCTCCTTTCCTTGTAGGCTATCTGTATCTCCTTTCTTTGTAGGCTATCTGTATCTCCTTTCTTTGTAGGCTATCTGTATCTCCTTTCCTTGTAGGCTCTCTGTATCTCCTTTCTTTGTAGGCTATCTGGCTCCTTTCCTTGTAGCTATCTGTATCTCCTTTCTTTGTAGGCTATCTGTATCTCCTTTCCTTGTAGGCTCTCTGTATCTCCTTTCTTTGTAGGCTATCTGTATCTCCTTTCGGGTCTGTATCTCCTTTCTTGAGGCTATCTGTATCTCCTTTCTTTGTAGGCTATCTGTATCCTTTCTTTGTAGGCTATCTGTATCTCCTTCTTTGTAGGCTATCTGTTTCCTTTCCTTTGTAGGCTATCTGTATCTTTCCTTTGTAGGCTATCTGTAGGCTTTTCTCTTTCTTTGTAGGCTCTCTGTATATCCTTTCTTTGTAGGCTATCTGTATCTCCTTTCTTGTAGGATATTGTATATCCTTTCTTTGTAGGCTATCAATCTCCTTCTTTGTAGGCTATCTGTATCTCCTTTCTTTGTAGGCTATCTGTACTCTTCTTGTAGGATTCCTTCTTTGTAGGCTATCTGTATCTCCTTTCTTTGTAGGCTATCTGTATCTCCTTTCTTGTAGGCTATCGCTCCCCTTGTAGCTATCTGTATCTCTTTCTTTGTAGCGATCTGTATATCCTTTCTTTGTAGGCTATCTGTATCTCCTTTCCTTGTAGGCTATCTGTATCTCCTTTCTTTGTAGGCTATCTGTATCTCCTTTCTCTGTAGGCTATCTGTATCTCCTTTCTCTGTAGGCTATCTGTATCTTTGTAGGTAGTAGGGGTAGGCAGCCCCGCCCAGGGAAGTACTACCGCCAAGGTTTCGGGAGACTCAGGGAATAGCCTGAATTCCATTTTCTCTCCCAGGCCTTGGTAGCTGGATACATATCTTTCTGCCTCACACATCAGCGGTACCAGGAAAACCCTCTTTATATAACATACACATCCAACTTCACGACATTGCCCTACATCGCTATCCTCTATCCATAAAACACTACTCTTCCCACTACATATCATACATGTAACACCATACATCTTTACCTAATATATCATGGCAGTACAATTGTTAAGAGCAAACCTGGTGGTCCCTCGGATATCCACCCCCGGCAGGGTTGGGTCATCGACACAGGGCCCTCCCGGTCGTCATCATGCGACTGTGTCAAGAGCATTGCAACGTCCCAAAGCTGCTCGTCGGTGCAGCTTTTTCTTTAGCAATATAAGGGGACTTCACTCTAACATCAATTCTGTACACCAATTTCTTCAAACAGAATCCCCTACTACTCTCCTTTTTTTGACAGAGACTCAAGTAACATCCACATCTGACACGTCTAGATTTAATTTTCCAGGTTATCAACTGCTCCAAAATTTCAGACCTAAAGGAGGTGTATGTTGCTTCGCAAAATCTGAAATTGCCCTGGAGGAGGTTACTGGTTTCAATTGTCCCTATTTTGATTATTCTATATACAAATTAATTTCGGCTGGTAAATTTAAATACATATGTTGCATCTACCGTTCCCCAAATACTCCTCCAGAGCAAAGTCTTTTTGATTCTCTGTCCTCACAACTCGGTGTCCTCAACTTAAATGCTTCTTCTGAAATCACTGTGTTGGGTGATTTTAATGTCCATAATGTTGAATGGCTCACTCATTCAGCCAGGACTGATGATGCTGGTCTTGAATGTGAGCTATTTGCAGACTCATTTAATCTCACTCAACTAGTCAACCAACCCACCCGTGTACCAGATAATCCTAATCATAATTCCCACCTACTGGACTTATTTTTAACAACCAATTCATAAAATTATGATGTTACAGTGAGGTCCCCGCTTGGATCTTCTGATCACTGTCTGATACAGGCCACCGTCTATCACCTACCACACCTTCCCACTCTGAACCTGTTTTGGTGACTAAATGGCATTACGATAGGGCAGACTGGGAGGGTCTTCAAGGTTTCTTTATTGATATTCCCTGGACCTCTTTCTTTTCTAATGATGCACACTCCACCTTGAGCCACATACAAGATTTTGTAAAAATTGGAATGGAAACTTTAATTCCTCATCAAAAGTACAGTAAAAGATCTAATTCACCTAAATGGTTTGACCATAATTGTGCTAGAGTAACTGAACAAAAAGCAATAGCCTACAATGCATACACAAGATCAAAAACACATGAAGCCTTTAATTACTTTAGAAACATCAGAAACCATGCCAAAACTGTATTAAACCTAACTAAATCAAACTTTCTCCACAAGCAGGCAAATAAACTTCTAAATAATCCAAATGATAACAAAATATTTTGGTCTACTCTTAACTCATTCAAATCCAACTTCACTACTGCTTCATCCATTCCACCATTAAACTCTCCGACTGGCAATCTTGTAAGTGACCCACGAGGTAAAGCTAACCTTCTTGCGGATATTTTCTCCACCAACTCAACCTTAGATGAAATAAATCAAGATGTCCCTGTACTTAATTTTAATTCGCCTGAAATTTCCCTCACTTAAGATCCACACCAGACATGTCAAAACTATTTTGCAGAATCTCTCAGTAGATAAGGCTCCTGGTCCAGATGAAATTCCTCCAATAGTACTTAAGAATTGCTCCTTGGTGCTCGCTCCTGTATTGGCAAAACATTTCCGTCTGTGTACTCATACCTCATGCTTCCCAGTACCCTGGAAAGAAGCAAACATCCATCTAGTTCCTAAAAAAGGTGCCTCTTCAGATCCATCAAGCTACAGACCAATAGCTATAACTTCCACTCTTGGTAAAGTCTTTGAAATTATATTAAATAATCACATAATTAAGCATCTTGAGAATAATAAATTAATCAGTGATAGGCAATATGTTTTTAGACGATGTCGATCAACTGCAGACATTCTTTGCCTTCTTACGCATCAAATCAACCAAGCTACAGACCAACATGGTGAAATACATACAATAGCACTGGATATATCAAAGGCATTTGATAGAGTCTGGCATCAATCCTTATTGTCGAAGATGTCACACTACGGCCTTGCATCATTAGTTCCACTAATTTCTTCTTATCTTCATAACAGAAAAATACGTGTAATGGTAGATGGCCTTTATTCTCAATTTCACTCAATAAATGCTGGTGTTCCCCAGGGATCAGTTTTGGCCCCAACTCTGTTCCTCATTCATATCAATGATATCATATCTACCACTCATAATCCAATACATTCCTACGCAGATGACTCAACACTCCACAGTTCCTTCACATTTACCAATTCTTTCACCCAACCCGATCTTATAAATTCAAAAATAAACACTGCAATTTCTCTGAACCAGGACCTTTCTAGAATTAATGAATGGGGACAAAAGAATCTAGTTTCCTTTAATGCACAGAAAACCAAGTACATTCAATTTTCTAACCGACAGAATCTCACTGCCTCCCATATATTTTTTAATGATGTAAATATTCCCACTTCCCCTAGTATTGACATTCTCGGTGTAACATTAACTACTAACTTGAGCTGGACACATTATGTTAAAAGCATTGCTAAGAATGCCTCTAAAAAACTGGGACTCCTGTACAGAGTTCGAGAATTCTTCACTGACGAGCAGTTGGCCGTAATATATAAAGTCATGTGCGTTCTCAGATGGATTACTGTTCACCTCTGTGGAGTGGAAGTGGAGTGGTTGCATTGAGGCAGTTGGACAAAATTCAAAATAAAGCTATTATATTAATCAATAACCCTGCAATCACACAGGACCTTCCTACATTATCCATACGAAGAAACGTTGCATCCCTTGCATTACTCTACAGATATTTTCACAGCAATTGTTCAGAGGAACTTGCTTCAATTGTGCCGCCTCTCCACATCTTTCCCCGTAGAACTAGGGCAGCTGAGAGCGCCCATGAATTTACACTTTCTCCTCCACAATGCAGAACTTCTGCTTATCAAAATTCATTTATCCCTAGAACTACTACTCTTTGGAATTCACTTCCCTCGAGTTGCTTTCCACAAACTTACAATCTACAAAAGTTTAAATCCAGTTGTTACAAACATTTTATGAATGGAGGATGCCTTTAGGCACATGGACCTTTTTGTTTTATCTGTGTTTTTCCTTCCTCCGTTCATTGTCTCTTAAAAAAATGTAAAAAAAAAAATGTATGTATGTATGTATGTATAATTATATGTATGTCTGTATATGTATGTCTGTATGTATCTATGTATGTATGTATGTATATATGTATATAGGTGCTTCGCATGTCTCGCTCCCTAGACTGGAGCAAGACCTCACGGGCCTCACCGTGTTCAGCGGTAGAGTGTGCAGGCTCTCAGCCTATGCCCGAGAGGGAGTAGTTGGAATATAGAAAAGAAAAACAAAATATATGTGTGTGTGTGTATGTGGGTGGGTGTGAAGGGGAACATTTGAGCTAAAATAAATTTATAATATTGTTGTGATTGTGTATGTGTTCACTTTAACTACTTAAAACGTATATTACGCATACAGTACACAGACACCATTCTCCTTAAAAGGATATAAAACAGCAATACAAAATTAACAATTACTACACATATACTAACTTAATCCATGGTCTATTATGTACGGGTTAACCCATTCAGTAGCGGTGCCGGCCTTTTAACTTCATTCTGGCTACTATTAGACGATTTTAGTCAGTTTGAAAAGGGCCTCCAGGCTTCGAACTATCTCTCTTAACAAATTATACTACCACAGATCCTTCTTAAACTGCACAACATCCTCCAAATATAGCTAGAATAAAATAAAAAATACGTCGCCGGTACAGAAGGGATTAAATAGTACTCCCGATCGTATCCTTCCACCAAAAGGATACACTCTACTAGGATCCATACTGATAGTAACAGGTCAACTCGAGGAAAGGTGTTGTGGTGAAAGATTTATCATTACAGTATTGTTTTCGCTCAAAATCAGCCCTGAGACCTCTTGAATACCCATGTCAATTTAATTGCCTTTCTTCCAAGTGTTTGGAAGTTAGAGGGACAAACAAACATTATGTAATATTATAACTTTATATATAGTATAGTTATCTTTATGTGGGTCAAAACACTTCGTATATCACGTTTTATTTATATACAGTATATATATATATATATATATATACCGGTATATATATATATATATATATATTGTAGACAATAATGTATTTGCATACGGTACGTACCATACACAGTAAGTTTTATTGTGAACGAAGTAACAACTTATTCACTTATTCATTGGATTAAGACTTTCCTAACCAAATCGAGAACAGCGCGTTGTTCTCGATGGCTTCCACTCATCTGTTTCTGTAACTTCAGGGGTACCCCAAGGCACCGTCCTTGGTCCCCTTCTCTTTCTCTCGTACATCAATGACCTTCTATCATCTTTAACTTCTACTACTAGACTTTTTGCATACGATTGTTTAGTATACCGACCAATAGCTGATAGGGACGATTGTGTTCGACTTCAAGACGACTTGACTGCCCTTGAAGACTGGGAAGCCAAGTGACATGGTAGACGACCTTCAGATCAGACAAGTGCCACCACATATGTTTTACCCGCTCCAAGAAACCTGTCCCCTTTGCCTATAAACTCCATAGTACCAACCTTGATACAGTCCATTCACATAAGTATTTGGGAGTCCACCTCTCAGCAGACATGAGCTGGAGCTCATGTGTGAGTAGCGTCAGGGCAAAAGTCAACAAAGCCCTGGAGTTCCTGTGCAGGAACCTAAGGAGGTGCATAGCAGACATCAACATTTTAGCTTTTAAAAACTAGTTTGACCACACATTAAATACTGTGACACCGTCTGAGAGCCACACACTCACAAAAACATTAATATATTGGAAGCCATACAATATACAGCGGCAAGATGGATCAGACGTGATTACACTACCGGTACATCGGTCACTTTGCTTAAACAAGACATAACAAATAGACACACTTGCAACAAAAAGACAAATACACAGACAACAAATGCTATAAAATGTCACAAACAATCTAGTAGACATAGACTAAGATATATTTACACCCTACAAAAAATACGATCCACAGGAGCTAGCCACAACCGAAAATACCACACATACCAGGCAAACACCGACATATGTGGGTACTCATGTTTTCCCCTCAGCATCCACTCTCTTATCAGTACTACCACTACCACACTCTTATCAGTACTATCTTACCCCACTTCTTACGTCACTATATCAATTTCCTTACGTCACTATATCAATTTCGTTACGTCACTATATAAATTTCCTTACGTCACTATATCAATTTCGTTACGTCACTATCTCAATTTCGTTTCCCTTTCCTGCCGCCAGTATCGTCTACCACATTCCCTCGCCTATTTTTACCGGAGTTGCGTAAACATTAAAAATCAATGAAGGGTAAGAGTTGGCGTACAAAGGAGTACAAAGGAAATCAAGCAACAACAGGTATAGTGACCCTTCTAGGCTGCTTGTCCTCCAAAACACTGAGGATCAAGTGTCCAAACAGTGGTTTAGAGTGGGTAAGGGAACATTGGAACAGTCGTACAGTCATTTACAAAACTGTTTGTCTCACGTATATATTGTGTATGTAAGCATCGGAATTATTTTGTGACTGGAGATTTTTGCTTGCTTCGAAGATATAGGTTAATGAATTAAATATATTGATGTATTAACTACTTTGTTGATATACCTGTGTTTCGTCTTTTTCTAGTTAATCATCAGAGTTGAGCTGTGATACATTAACCCGTTCTTATTAGTCTTATTTTATCTCACGTCCACCTTCTCTGCCACTTCACTTAAGGGGAGGTTTTTAGTTTGTTCCCTAGAACTCAATAGAGCTTAAAATGTAACCGTCTTGACCCACTTTCAAGATATATTTGTATATTTTTCGGTAGCAAAATGAGCTGGCCGAAGGCCGGTTTCTCTTAAATTTCAGGCTCGCTTTCGCTCGCCAGTAAAATATGGACACCTAAATGGCACGAAAGGTCTTAAAATTGAAAATCAAATAGGGTGAAAAGTCCTAGAATCACCAAACTAATGGGCCGAAAGTCTTAAAATCTGAAAACTAATGTGGCTAAACATGAGGGAGAAGGGGGGCCGGAAAAAATAACAACTATCCCCCTCAATCTCCCACTCTGCTTAAATAGAAATAGATAAAATAAAAAAATAAATAAATAACAAATAATTAAATCAATATATTAATTAATAAATTAATACCGGTACCCTCTCCTTTAAGTAACCTTCACCATCTTTCTCCTCGTCTTCACCACCATCACCATCACCACCATTCGCTTCCACTTCCTCCCTCACTAGGCCACCACCATTCACGCCTTCCTCCACCATTACCCGTGTACCTCCTCCACCATTCTTACCTTCCTCCACAATATTTATCCTCTTCCTCCACCACCACCACCACTTCTTTGTCTTCCTCCACCACCACCACTTTGGCTTCCTCCACCACCACCACCACTTTGTCTTCCTCCATCACTTGTCCTCACTATTGTCCTCTTTCTCTACCACGATTTTACTTTCCCATCACTATCCATCTTCTTCGCCACCAATTTCCTCTCTCCACCAAAATGTATTTTCCTCCACTTTCTCCATCACTGAATTGTAATCATTCTCCATTACCACCACCACTCTGCTGTCTTCCTCCACCACCCTTCTCCATCTTCCTCCACCACCCTTCTCCATCTTCCTCCACCACCCTTCTCCATCTTCCTCCACCACCCTTCTCCATCTTCCTCCACCACCCTTCCCCATCTTCCACCACCCTTCTCCACCACCTTTGTAATCTTCCTCCAGTTCCACCACCATTAAGGGAAGATTGGATACTTTTCTTATCCCCCTTCTTCCTCATGCTTAGCCCCATTAGTGTTCAGATTATAAGACGTTTATTAGTTTGGCGATTTTATGACCTTTCGCCCCATTTCTTTGTCAATATTAAGATTTTTCGTGTAATTTAGGTGTTGATTTTCTTCCTGGCGAGCGATAGCAAGTAAGTCTAGGGAGGAAGCTAATAAAATAATATATATATACATAAATGAGCAAATAAATACGCCCATCCCCCCTTAACATTAACAGTTTCTCCCTCCTTCATTAGTCTCCTTGTAACCCACTACCACCGTTACTCACTTTCCTCCACCACCACCACCACGATTTATCCACTTTGTTTCCCTCCTTCCTTCCTACACCTACATGGTCTTCCTCCACTACTATCCTCCTCATTTCTTCCTCCATCACCATTTCCTTCGTTCTGATATCACCACCACGACTCTTTCACCACCATTCTCTCTCCCTCCTTCCTTTCCCCCAACTCCATTTTCCTCCACCAACACCAGCTCTCTCCTTCCCTCCTTCCATCTTCCCGCCACAAACCATCCTTTTTGGGCAAGCCGTTAAAAAGCGCGCGTAAAATGTGTGTTGGCGGGAAGAAAGTGTGTGGTTGTGGCGGGAAGCGGGCGTGACCGGGCATGGGGCTGGCATCATCACAGACTGCTTGGCGCCACACGATAAGATACCCCGC
This sequence comes from Paralithodes platypus, assembly GCA_032716605.1. NCBI lineage: Eukaryota > Metazoa > Arthropoda > Malacostraca > Decapoda > Lithodidae > Paralithodes > Paralithodes platypus. The sequence goes on along the minus strand of CM064552.1, from coordinate 41,043,244 downwards.
GTCCCGACACACCACACCGGCTCCGACTTGGGCTCCATGGGATAGAACTTGACTTATCATTTTGTTATGGAGTTTTCTTCTAGTTTCATCCAGTTTTCCTTCTTCGTTCCTCCTTAGCTCTTGCCCTAGTCCTAGATAGACCTTCTACTTTATCTATTTTCTATCCTTTTCGTCTACACCTCCTATAGTCTATTCGCTGTAAGTAGGCGATAAATCATGACCTCTAACCTCTGTAACTCAAAAACGACTAGAGTAATCGAGCTAATATTTCTACCATTTGGGAAGAGTCAGTCAAGGAATCGATATGGAAATGTACAGCCAATTTGCTCTAGCCCGTTTTGAGTTACAGAGGATAGAGGTCATGATTTATCGCCTACTTACAGCGAATAGACTATAGTTTCATCATTTTTACCATCGTTTTCTCTCTTAGTTCTTGCCTTCGTACAAGATATTCCTCCTACTTTACTTCTCTTTTCCCCCAGTTCCCCCTCGTTTCACCCTGTCTTCCTTCCTTACTTTTTCTTGTTTAGCTTTTGCCCTCATCATAGATAGCCCTCCGAAGTCTATTAACCCCTTCTGTACCGCGACGTCTTTTTCATTATGTTTTAGCTATATGTAGACAATTCTGAGCAGTTTAAGAAGGATCTGTGGTATTATGTAGGGATAATTGAGATCATTCAAATCCTGTTAATCGCTAGAGACCCGTTTTTAAATTAATAAAATCGTCTAATAGTAGCTAGAAGAAAACAAGTAGACGTCGCCGGTACAGAAGGGGTTAACATTTCATATTTTCTCATATTTACCCCTTCCTTTTCTATTGCTCATATTATTCTTACTTTGATTACATTTACTATTGGTCTTACCTTGCCTGCTACTCCTTCTAACCCTTCCTTTATACTTCCCATATATTATTTGCTCATTAATGTATCTTTATATTATTTTTATTGTTTCCTCCCTAGACCTCCATCAAGCTTAAAACAAATATCCCAAAACCCACCTTCAAGATTGATTTGTAATTTATTCGATAGAAAAATTTCCCGGCCAAAGGCCGGTTCCTTATAAACTACAGGCTCGCTATCGCTCGCCAGGATAAAATCGACGCCTAAATGACCCGAAAAGTCCTAATATTGACAAAGAAATGGGACGAAAGGTCTTAAAATAGCCAAACTAATGAGCCGAAAGTCATAAAATCTGAAAACTAATGGGGCTAAACATGAGGGAGAAAGGGGTCTAGAAAAATAAGCCTCACCCTCCTTCCCTCCAACCATTATCTCTCGACCCTTTCTTACATTGACTTCTGCTTCCCCTATTCCTCTTACTTTAAGGGGGGATGGTTCACTGTTTGGGCGATTTTTGCATGTATTCATTATTTGTCTAGTTTCCTCCCTAGACCTCCATCAATTTAAAAAAAAAAACATCCATTAGATCCCCCTTTTAGATTAATTTGTACATTTTTCGGTGGAAAAATGTTCCGGCCGAAGGCCGGTTCTTCCAACATTACAGGCTCACTATCGTTCGCCTGGGAAAACAATTCGACACCTAAATAGCACGAAAGGTCTAAATATTGACGAAGAAATGGGTCGAAAGGTCTTAAAATCGACCAACTATTGGGGGCAAACATCTTAACATCTGAAAACTAATGGGGCTAAACATGAGGGAGAAATTGATCCAGAAAACCGGCCCATCCTCCCTTAACTGTCAACCCTCCCTCCTAGCCTTTCTCCTGGTTCACCTACTTCTTGTATTCAACACCCAGCCCACTTCCTTGTCTCTCTCTCTCTCCCTCCCTTCTCCATAACCCCCCACCCCCCCTACTCGTCTACCTTATTTCCTCTTTTACTATCAGCCTCCCCCTCTCTCCCATCTTCACCTTACTCCTAATTTCGTAGCCATCTTATTTCCACTTATTTCGTCTACACTACTCAGCTACTCCTTCCCCTCGCCCCTACACAATTCCAAGCCCTTCTCCTGGCTCCTCTTCTCTCTCTCTCTCTCTCTCTCTCTCTCTCTCTCTCTCTCTCTCTCTCTCTCTCTCTCTCTCTCTCTCTCTCTCTCTCTCTCTCTCTCTATGTATCTCTCTTTCTCTCTATCTATCTCCATCTCTCTCTCGCTGTCTCTCACTCTCTCTCTCTCTGGACGTTGTGATTTAAGCGTTATAATCCTAAACCGGCGTGTGGTGGCGGCTAGACTTGATTTAGGAGGACTCGGGCGATACCTTCTCGACGGCTCCCGGGGATACGAACACAGCCGTGTTTTCCGGAAGACATTTCGACTGGGAGCCATGAATATTCTCTCATTTAGGGGCTTTCTCGCTTCTCTCTCTCTCTCTAGCTCTCGCGCTCTCTCTCTCTCTTTCGCGCGCTATTTTTTTCTTTTAAGGGGTGCGTGTGTTTGATTTTTGGCGGGCTAGTTATTTCCGCGGGGCCATAAAAATGAGTCATAATGATGTATTCCGCCATCACCCGCCTGCTTTACGGCCAAGGACCCGGGGTGGAGGGAGAAGAGGTAGTGGAGGGGGGTGGGAGGAAAAGTGGTGGAGGAAAATGGAGGGAGAAGAGGTAGTGGGAGGAAAAGGGTGCGAAGGGAAATGGGGGTGAGGAGGAAAAGTGGTGGAGAGAGAAGATGTAATGGAAGAAGAGGGGGAGGAGGTGTGTTGGAGGAAAAGGAGAAGTGATGGAGGAAAAGTGGTGGGGAATTAATAGGGGGAGAAGAATAGGTGGAGAAGTGGTGTAGGAAGGAGGGGGACGAGGATTGGAGGAGAAAATAGAGGGAGAAGTGGTGGAGAAAGAGGAGGAGGGGGAGATATAGTGGAGGAAGAGGAGAGATGGGGTGGGGAGATTTGAGGAAGATGAAGAAGAAAACGGGAAAGATGGAAGAGGAGGAAGAAAATGTAATGCGAGGGAGATAGATAGAGAAGAGTGAGGGAATGTGGAGGGGGAATGAGAGGGAGGGAGAAGAAATGGAGGAGGACAAAGTAGAAGAAAAGTAAGTGAATGAGGGTTAAGAGGGTAGTGGTTATAGGGTTAAGAGGGTAGTGGTTATAGGGTTAAGAGGGTAGTGGTTATAGGGTTAAGAGGGTAGTGGTCATAGGGTTAAGAGGGTAGTGGTTATAGGGTTAAGAGGGTAGTGGTTATAGGGTTAAGAGGGTAGTGGTTATAGGGTTAAGAGGGTAGTGGTTATAGGGTTAAGAGGGTAGTGGTTATAGGGTTAAGAGGGTAGTGGTTATAGGGTTAAGAGGGTAGTGGTTATAGGGTTAAGAGGGTAGTGGTTATAGGGTTAAGAGGGTAGTGGTTATAGGGTTAAGAGGGTAGTGGTTATAGGGTTAGAGGTAGTGGTTATAGGGTTTTAAGAGGGTAGTGGTTATAGGGTTAAGAGGGTAGTGGTTATAGGGTTAAGAGGGTAGTGGTTAAGAGGGTAGTGGTTATAGGGTTAAGAGGGTAGTGGTTATAGGGTTAAGAGGGTAGTGGTTATAGGGTTAAGAGGGTAGTGGTTATAGGGTTAAGAGGGTAGTGGTTATAAGAGGGTAGTGGTTATAGGGTTAAGAGGGTAGTGGTTATAGGGTTAAGAGGGTAGTGGTTATATATTGGTATAAGAGGGTAGTGGTTATAGGGTTAAGAGGGTAGTGGTTATAGGGTTAAGAGGGTAGTGGTTATAGGGTTAAGAGGGTAGTGGTTATAGGGTTAAGAGGGTAGTGGTTATAGGGTTAAGAGGGTAGTGGTTATAGGGTTAAGAGGGTAGTGGTTATAGGGTTAAGAGGGTAGTGGTTATAGGGTTAAGAGGGTAGTGGTTATAGGGTTAAGAGGGGTAGTGGTATAGGGGTTAAGAGGGTAGTGGTTATAGGGTTAAGAGGGTAGTGGTTATAGGGTTAAGAGGGTATAGTGGTTATAGGGTTCAGAGGGTAGTGGTTATAGGGTTAAGAGGGTAGTGGTTATAGGGTTAAGAGGGTAGTGGTTATAGGGTTAAGAGGGTAGTGGTTAAGAGGGTTAAGAGGGTAGTGGTTATAGGGTTAAGAGGGTAGTGGTTATAGGGTTAAGAGGGTAGTGGGTTAGAGGGTAGTGGTTATAGGGTTAAGAGGGTAGTGGTTATAGGGTTAAGAGGGTAGTGGTTATAGGGTTAAGAGGGTAGTGGTTATAGGGTTAAGAGGGTAGTGGTTAAGAGGGTAGTGGTTATAGGGTTAAGAGGGTAGTGGTTATAGGGTTAAGAGGGTAGTGGTTATAGGGTTAAGAGGGTAGTGGTTAAGAGGGTAGTGGTTATAGGGTTAAGAGGGTAGTGGTTAAGAGGGTAGTGGTTAAGAGGGTAGTGGTTATAGGGTTAAGAGGGTAGTGGTTATAGGGTTAAGAGGGTAGTGGTGGTTAATGAGGGTAGTGGTTATAGGGTTAAGAGGGTAGTGGTTATAGGGTTAAGAGGGTAGTGGTTAAGAGGGTAGTGGTTATAGGGTTAAGAGGGTAGTGGTTATAGGGTTAAGAGGGTAGTGGTTAAGAGGGTAGTGGTTATAGGGTTAAGAGGGTAGTGGTTAAGAGGGTAGTGGTTATAGGGTTAAGAGGGTAGTGGTTAAGAGGGTAGTGGTTATAGGGTTAAGAGGGTAGTGGTTATAGGGTTAAGAGGGTAGTGGTTAAGAGGGTAGTGGTTATAGGGTTAAGAGGGTAGTGGTTAAGAGGGTAGTGGTTATAGGGTTAAGAGGGTAGTGGTTATATATTGGTATAAGAGGGTAGTGGTTAAGAGGGTAGTGGTTAAGAGGGTAGTGGTTATAGGGTTAAGAGGGTAGTGGTTAAGAGGGTAGTGGTTATAGGGTTAAGAGGGTAGTGGTTATATATTGGTATAAGAGGGTAGTGGTTAAGAGGGTAGTGGTTATAGGGTTAAGAGGGTAGTGGTTATATATTGGTATAAGAGGGTAGTGGTTAAGAGGGTAGTGGTTATAGGGTTAAGAGGGTAGTGGTTATAGGGTTAAGAGGGTAGTGGTTATATATTGGTATAAGAGGGTAGTGGTTAAGAGGGTAGTGGTTATAGGGTTAAGAGGGTAGTGGTTATAGGGTTAAGAGGGTAGTGGTTATATATTGGTATATTTATCTATTTATTTATATTATAGTAATCTTGCTAGACATCCATCAAGCTTAAAAACACCCCTTAGACCCTCCTTCAAGATAAATTTGTACATTTTTCGGTAGAAAAATGTCCTGGCCGAAGGCCATTTCCTCCTAGAATTACAGGCTCTAATTAACACCTAAATGGCACGAAAGGGCTTTATATTGACACAGAAATGGGGCGAAAGGTGTTATAATCGCCAAACTAATGGGCCGAACGTCATAAAATCTCAAAGCTAATGGGACTAATCAAGAGGGAGAAAGAGCGAGTACCTCCCCATTAAGGGGAGATTTCCACTTGAGACATTTTTATCTGGACCCCTTTCTCCCTCATGTTTAGCCCCATTGATTTTGAGATTTTAAAACATTCGCCCCATTTATTAAAAACTTTCGCCCCATTTCTGTCAATTTTAAGACCTTTCGTGCCATTTAGGTGTCGATTTTGTCCTGGCGAGCGAAAGCGAGCCTGTAATTTAAGAAGATCGGCCTTCGGCCGGGACACTTTTCTACCGAAAAATGTACAAATTTATCTTGAAAGGGGGTCTAGGGGGTGTAATTTTAAGCTTGATGGAGGTTTAGGGAACTAACTAAAAACCTCCCCTTAAGAGGAAGACGAATGGTGGAGGGAGGGAGGGAGGGAGGGAGGGGGGGGTAGGGAGAAATACGGTAAAGCGGTAGTGGAGGTCAAACGTTAGTAATAGAAAAGGGAAATAAGAAGAATGCTACTTAAGGGGAGATTTCCACTTGAGGGATTTTTTTATTTACCCCCTTTCTTCCTCATGTTTAGCCCCATTGCTTTTGAGATTTTAAGACGTTCGCCCCATTAGTTTGGCGATTTTAAGAACTTTCGCCCCATTTATGTCACTTTTAAGACCTTTCGTCCCATATAGGTGTCGATTTTTCCTGGCGAGCGATAGCGAGCCTGTAATAGGAAGCGGCCTTCGGCCGGGACATTTTTCTACCGAAAAATCTACAAATTTATCTTGAAAGGGGGTCAAGGGGGTGTAATTTTAAACTTGATGGAGGTTTAGGGAACTAACTAAAAATCTCCCCGTAACTGTCTTGAGGTGTAATGGTTAGAGTGTTTAAGATCTGTATGTGGTAACCCAGGTTCGAATCCCGGGAGGGTCACATGTGTTCATTAATTTCATTGGGAGGTGGTTGGTGTTGGGAGTGAAATTAAGATATTAGATTATAATTATATTTAGCAAGTGTACCTCATAAGCTGCCAGACCAGTGTTGACGATAACAGTTGATGGGAAAGGCTCTCGTGTGATAGCGGCATTACAGTACGATAGATAGATAGATAGATAGGTAGATAGATAGATAGATAGATTGATAGATAGGTAGATTGATAGATAGGTAGATAGATAAATAGGTAGATAGATAGACAGGATTACATTCACCAATAACAGAGTCAAGTACAGTCGGGAGCACTAATAGCTGCGCTCCTATTTTGAATCTATATCGAACCCAAACGAGACAATAGCATGCTATAAAGAATTCAAATGGCTTCAGAACTTGGCTTCGAAGGTTCGAATATTCAAATGGGTGTATACCACCTCCTCTACGTACAGCACGTAGCACCCGTCTTGTAACACAATCCCACCCCTACTCTGTGCAACTCTGTACAACCCAAGAGTGAAATGATATTCTCAGTCCTTCTATTCAACAGCTGAGCTCTGGAATTCTCTCCCTGAATCCATATTTCCCTCATCCTATGACTAAAATTACTTCAAACTCCGTGTGTCCAGGTATTTTGGCTCGTACATTCCTTGATTTTGGCCCTGTCACTCTTTCAACTCTGGGGAGGCACTCGTCACAGGAAGTTTTGTTTTTTTGTCCCCCTCATCCACATAGAAAATAATATATATATACAGTATTATGTTTACACCTCTTCCATTAGCTAGTTCATCTTAGTTTACAAAGGAGAACACAAGAATATGGTATAGATTCAGAAAGAAGAGAGAGAGGGGAGATAAATAGGAGAGAGAGAGAGGGGAGGGGTAGAAAAAAGAAAGATAAATGGATACAAGAAGGGAGAGAGAGAGAGAGAGAGAGAGAGAGAGAGAGAAAGAGATGAGATGAGATAAATAAGAGAGAGCTGGGGATAGAACAAAAAGGAGATAAATGGATAGATACAAGAAAAGAGAAAGAGAGAGAGAGAGAGAGAGAGAGTCCTGGCCATTAATCATAGATACTACTTGGAGATCAGCACAGAGATAGTGGTGATGAGACTGCTGGAGAAGTAGTGGAGATAGGTGGTGGAGAGACTGACGGATGGTGGAGACTGGGGCAGAGATAGGAAGTAGGAATAGTGGAGGAGGGGTGGTGGAAGGGTGGAGATAGTTGGAGGGGTGTTGGAGAAGGGGTGGAGAGACTGACGGATGGTGGAGACTGGGGCAGAGATAGGAAGGAGGGGTGGTGGAGGAGGGATAGTGGAGGAAGGGTGGTGGAGGAGGGATAGTGGAAGAGGGGTGGTGGAGGAGGGATGGTGGTGAGGGATAGTGGAGGAGGGGTGGTGGAGGAGGGATAGTGGAAGAGGGGTGGTGGAGGAGGGGTGGTGGAATATTGCAGTGTAGTGGTAAAGGGGAATGGTAAGTATTGATGGGATGTTAAGGGGGGTGACCTGCTTTTGTTCTCTCCTTTTCTCTCTTTCTCTGGTTTGTATCCATTCGGCCCCATTCAGCCTACTGTTTTAAGACGTTTATCCCCATTAAGGTGTTGATTTCTTTCTGGCGAGCGATAGCGAGCCAGCAATATATGAAGAACTCCGACTTCGCCGGAGACATTTTTCTATCGAAAAATGTACAAAGTTAGCCTGCTGTCAAAATTTGTTTTAAAAATATGCTGGCTCTCTACCGCTCGCCAGGAAATAATCGACACCTAGATGGGGATAAACGTCTTAAAATAGTAGGCCAAATGGGGCTGAATGGATACAAGCCAGTGAAAGAGAGAAAAGGAGAGAACCAAAGCAGGTCACCCCCCCTTAACGTTGAGGAAGCTAGGCTCATGAATACCATCCACGGGAGGAGTGTTTCATGCAGTTGTCATCCATATTGTTATAGCTTGATGGAGGTCTAGCGAGGAAACTCTAAATTAAATATATAAATGAATCCTCCAAGAAACAAGTACTAGCCCGATAAGTAAATATTTAGTATAGTTAACCCTTTCACGCACATATGACGCAGAGGTTGCCAGATAAGCAATAAGAAATATAGTTCTCTCACTCTTATAATTACCTCTCCAAAGTTAGTTTTCTGCCCACAGCTAACTCAAAGACAACTGCAGAGGTTGAAGTAACTAAGCTAAAGGTTTCTAAATACCCCTGATGGTAACAAAGGCTTTAAAGTATCCCCAATAGGCTCAAAATCGCGTCATATGTCAGAGAGAGTTAAGCTGAAAGGTATTTAATAAGTATTTCCGTGTACCATGATGCAGTCTTTCCTTGTATTCTGACTCTTATTAGACGGTGGTATTCAGCTTGTAAGGGCCTCTAGGATTCACAGGAATTAATTAACCCTCTCCACTCTCACAATTAACCCTCTCCACTCTCACAATTAACCCTCTCCACTCTCACAATTAACCCTCTCCACTCTCACAATTCAACAACCCTCTCCACTCTCACAATTAACCCTCTCCACTCTCACAATTAACCCTCTCCACTCTCACAATTAACCCTCTCCACTCTCACAATTAACCCTCTCCACTCTCACAATTAACCCTCTCCACTCTCACAATTAACCCTCTCCACTCTCACAATTCCTTCGCAAACTGAATACAATCGTTTACTAACAACCAGACAAAATGGGAAGAAAATCATCACCGTATACTAACATGGCTAAAGGGTGCATGGGGCTGGGATGGGATATCAAATCACATCCCAAACTTATTAACTTTCGTGTGGGCACCAAATGAAGCAGGAGTGTTTGTTGAGAGTGTGTTATGACGGATGTGAGGCCCGGGGGTAGGCCAAAGGTAGTGGTAGTGGTAGTGGTAGTGGTAGTGGAAGTGGTAGTGGTAGTGGAAGTGGTAGTGGAAGTAGTAGTGGTAGTGGAAGTGGTAGTGCTAGTGGTTGTGGCTGGGGACCTAACGAACATGGTGGCACGAGAGAAGGGGGGAAGTGTATGGTGACTAGCCATGTGGAAGTGGGTTAGAGAGAGTGAGTGAGTGAGTGAGTGGGAGTGGGAGAGAGGTGCGATACATAAAGGTATATGTTGGCATGATTAGTAATGAGTAGCAGCAGTGTTATTTGGTTAAACAGTACATTGAATTAGATATACATGTCGTGACACATTATAATTCCATTTAATCTCTCGAAACGCTGCAGTGTTGTTGTTGTTGTTGTTGTTGTTGTTGTTGTTGTTGTTGTTGTTGTTCCCCAGGCTGTCTGACCGAACAGCCCCAAGGTCCCAAGCAAGGCCAAGTCCATACCCGAGTGCCCTGACAGAACCCTCCCTGCTTACCACTAAGAAAGCCCAGGTGATCGAAGCCGCTCCCAGGCGAGGAGCTCGGGACACCAAAGCCCCACCCAAGGCCCTGTGCCCCTCAACAATTATGAAGGGATGGTTGAAGTGCAAAGGAAAAATGTGACGCATTAGCTCCCAGTCTGCCAACCTCGAGGTTGGGAGTAGGGATATCCACGGAAGAGACGCCGCCACTTGAAATCTAGAAAATATATAAGTGAAAGGAATAGTCAGAGTAAGCTATGGGTATGGCAGAGAACGCTCAACTCTTATTCTGATAGACCAGCCCATCACCAACGCTGCAGTGTTGCATCTCTCTCACTCTTATCTCGCTTGTACAATAATCAATGTTCTTCAGGGCTTTCTCATTGTATACCTCCTCCCTTACGGGGAGTAGGAGGCAACCGCCTTTTAACAAATTCCCACCCTTATGTTGTCCAACTCTATAAACCAAGAGTGAAGCGATTTTCCCAGTCTTCCTTCTACTCAACAACTCTCTTCCAACCTGTCTTTCCCTTCCCCTATGACTTAAGATGCTTCAAGAACTGTGTGTCCAGATATTGTGACTTTAACGTCAAGTACCTTGAATTTAGCTCTCTATCACTCTTTCAGCTTTAAGGGGGACACTTGTTACAGGCGGCTTTGCTTTATTTCTCCTTTATACACATATGAATAAATATTATTGGTATAACAATCACGTAGAATTACATACACAGTTACACACACACATCAACAACACAACACAACAAAACTGTACGCAACAGCACAACTCAATTTAACACAACATAAAACAACACAACTCAACACAACATACATGAACAACACAGCACAACACAATACAACTGAAGTCAACAACACACCGCCAAAACAATTCACCTTACCACACCTACCATATATCTTTACTTCCCCTACCTTCCCCTTTCCCCTCCTGACTTGCCATTCCTCTCTCTCCCCAGCTCACTCACTCACTACAAACCAACCATCCCTAACCAAATCCACGATGCACCTTCCTGTATCCCCATCCCTACCACTCCGAGTATCCATCCCTAGCTCCTTATCCAGGCTATATATAAGGCAGTAAGTAATGCATAAGTGCGCTGAATTTCGATATGAGTATCCTAGGTTCGAGTCCTTTGGAGTGCCACATGTATTTGTTGATTTCATGAATTGAGTTTAGATGTGAAGTTGGTTGGTGGAAAAAGCCTAATAATTCATAACACTCTCTAACCCACCCCCTCTATATCTATCCATTCATCTTTCCCCATCCATTTATCCATTCCTAACACCGTCGAACCCCCCCCCCCTCTCTCTCTCCATCCATCCATCCCATATGCTACTGTTCATTCCTTGCTAATACTATCTACCGACCCCCCCCCCCCCTCGTCTCTCTTACCATCCATCCATCCCTTATCCCTGCATCCATTCTCTACCAACACATTGTATCCCTTACCGTAGTTCTCTTACTATCCACCCATCCCTTACCGTAGCTCTCTTACTATCCACCCATCCCTTATCCCTGCATCCATTCCTTTCCAACACATTCTATCCCTTACCGTAGTTCTCTTCATCCAACTATCCCACTCTTCTCAGCCCCACCCTCCTCTCTCCTTCTATTTGCCCAGCCAATTTTCGTCTCTCAATTTCCCTTTCCCTCTTTGTGTCCTGGCTAACCCGAGGCAACTATAGCCCCCCCTGCACCTCCCTCTACCTCCCCTCCTTCTGTCAAATTTCCCCCGTCCCTTCTGCCACTCCTTCTGTCTCCCTTCCCCCTGCTCTTCTGCTGCCCCTTCCCCACCCTTCCTTCTGTCCCTACCCTGTCCCTTACAATGCCCCCAACCTGCCCCTCCTCATGCTTCTGATGGCTCTCCCCTTCCTCGTCTGCCCCCTCTGCCATCCCTCCCTCTCCCACTCCTTCTGTCGTCCCACATCCACCCCCGCCCTTCCCATGCCTCTTCTGCCGCCCATCCCCTGCCCCCTCTTTCACCCTTCCCCTGCCCCTTCTGCCGTCTCCTCTACTCTTCCCCCCACCCCCCAGTCCTCCCCCGCCCCTCCCGCCAGCCACTTGTTATTCCTGCAGTAGCACAGGGTCCCCAGGTACAGGCAACTCCTCTCTCTCTCTCTCGGCCACAGGTAGATCTACGTTTTCACCTGACGCACATACAATATATAAACAACTGGCTGCACTTGTTGAAGCAATTTCTTATTGAAAGCTTACATACATACATGCATACACGTGTGAGCCTTGGGCACCCAAAGGTGGCTGTGGAAACTGAGAGGCTAATTCCCAACTGTAACATTTGTGCCATTTAGGTGTTGATTTTATCCTATCGAGCGATAGGGAGCCTGTAATTCTAGGAGGGCATTTTTCTACCGACAAATGTACACATTTATCTGGAAGAAGGTCTAGGATTTTTTTTTTTTTTTTTTTTTTTTTTTTACTTTGATGGAGGTCTAGCGGGGAAACTGAACAAAGCTACAAATAAATAAATAAGTAGACCAAAAAATAGCCACTACCCCCTTAAGGGGACATGGGCCGGTTTTCTAGACCACTTTCTCCCTCATGTTTAGCCCCATTAGTTTTCAGATGTTAAGATGTTTGCCCAATTATTTAGTCGATTTTAAGACCTTTCGCCCCATTTCTACGTCAATATTTAGACCTTTCGTGCTATTTAGGTGTCGATTTGTTCCCTGGCGAACGATAGTGAGACTGTAATGTTGGAAGAACCGGCCTTCGGCCGGGAAATTTATCTACCAAAAAATGTACAAATTAATCTGGAAGGTGGATCTAATGGATGTTTTGTTTTATATTTGATGGAGGTCTAGGGAGGAAACTAGAAAAATAATGAATACATGCAAAAATTATGGAGGTCTAGGGAGGAAACTAGAAAAATAATGAATACATGCAAAAATGATGGCGGTCTAGGGAGGAAACTAGAAAAATAATGAATACATGCAAAAATGATGGAGGTCTAGGGAGGAAACTAGAAAAATAATGAATACATGCAAAAATGATGGAGGTCTAGGGAGGAAACTAGAAAAATAATGAAGACATGCAAAAATGATGGAGGTCTAGGGAGGAAACTAGAAAAATAATGAATACATGCAAAAATGATGGAGGTCTAGGGAGGAAACTAGAAAAATAATGAATACATGCAAAAATGATGGAGGTCTAGGGAGGAAACTAGAAAAATAATGAATACATGCAAAAATGATGGAGGTCTAGGGAGGAAACTAGAAAAATAATGAATACATGCAAAAATGATGGAGGTCTAGGGAGGAAACTAGAAAAATAATGAAGACATGTAAAAATGATGGAGGTCTAGGGAGGAAACTAGAAAAATAATGAATACATACAAAAATCACCCAAAGAGTGAACCATCTCCTCTTAGTGTAAGTGCTGGTTCCTAATTATTGGTGCTATATCCTATTCAGAGTCAGTAGGCCAAAACTCTTTAACATTAACCTCTATAACTTACAAACGACTATAATAATTGATCTAATACTTCTACCATTTGGGAAGGGTCAGCCAGGGAATAGGTGTGAAAGCTTACAACCCATTTGCTCTAGCCCTTTTTGAGTTACAGCGCTCAGAGTTAACGATTTCAGGACTACATATTTGGAACAGGGTATAGTGATGGTGTTAAAAGTTGGCGGTGAGCATGGTTGAAGAGGTGCTTAACCCCTTCAGTACCGGTGACATCCTTTTTATTATATTCTGTCAATGATTAAACGATTTTATTAAGCTTAAGGGGGGATGGTTCACTTTTTGGTCGATTTTTGCATGTATTCATTATTTTTTCTAGTTTCCTCCCTAGACCTCCATCAAATTTAAAAAAACATCCATTAGATCACCCTTCTAGATTCATTTGTAAATTTTTCGGTAGAAAAATGTCCCAGCCGAAGGCCGATTCTTCCAACATTACAGGCTCACTATCGTTCGGCACCGGAAAAATCGACACCTAAATAGCACGAAAGGTCTAAATATTGACGAAGAAATGGGGCAAAAGGTCTTAAAATCGACTAACTAATGGGGCAAACATCTTAAAACTAATGGGGCTAAACATGAGGGAGAAAGTGGTCCAGAAAACCGGCCCATCCCCCCTTAAGAAGGATGTCTACCCATTATACGGCTGTAAACTATCTCAATTAATTCTTTTAGCTACCCTATATTGTTCCTAAGCTTCATACAATCGTCTAAATGTAGCTGATATCCAATATAAAAGACAGAAGGTGTCAAACGCTATATTGTCCTACCGAACCATTGGTAAGCATTAGGTAGACAGCTTCAATAAAATACTGGGACACAGGGCACAGCGAGAGAGAGAGAGAGAGAGAGAGAGAGAGAGAGAGAGAGAGAGAGAGAGAGAGAACAAAATATATATATATAATTTAAATGATAAATATGAAAACCACAAATACTATGCAGGGAAATACAGAAAAGTTAAACATGATGGCCAAAAACGTAACAGAAAAGTGTACAAATATTTATATATAACGTGAAAAAAGTAGTCCTAGTGTTTTGTGAGCGGATGGCGTGAATATGTTAGCGCCTATAAGCCCCGCCGCGCGTAGAGAGAGAAAATAACGACAACAACAACTAATGGAGCCACCGACAACCGCCAACACATTGCAATTTAAGGGGGGGGTCACCGGATTTTTGTTGTTTTATCTTTCTCTCCTTTTTTCTCTTTTCCTGGCTTGTATCCATTCGGCCCCATTCAGCCAACTGTTTTAAGACGTTTATCCCGATCCAGGTATCGATTTCTTCTTGGCGAGCGATAGCGAGCCAACGTTGTATGGAAAAATCAGGCTTCGCCGGAGAAATTGTTCTATCGAAAAATGTACAAATTTAGCTTGCTGTCAAAACAAAAATATATATACAGTATATGCTGGCTCGCTACCGCTCGCCATGAAAATATTGACACCTGGATGGGGCTTAAAATAGTAGGCTGAATGGGAAAGAATGGGTACAAGCCAAAGAGAGTGAAAGAGAAAAAAAGCAAGGTGGGCTCCCTTAACACCGCCACCGTATTGCTGCAATAGTTACCCATACTGTACTGTATAGTGTCCCTTCGTTAGCTGCTATGGTGCTATGGGTGAGTGGTGGCAGAGAGAGAGAGAATATATATAGTGTCCCTTCGTTAGCTGCTATGGTGCTATGGGTGAGTGGGCAGAGAGAGAGAGAATATATATAGTGTCCCTTCGTTAGCTGCTATGGTGCTATGGGTGAGTGGTGGCAGAGAGAGAGAGAATATATATAGTGTCCCTTCGTTAGCTGCTATGGTGCTATGGGTGAGTGGTGGCAGAGAGAGAGAATATATATAGTGTCCCTTCGTTAGCTGCTATGGTGCTATGGGTGAGTGGTGGCAGAGAGAGAGAGAATATATATAGTGTCCCTTCGTTAGCTGCTATGGTGCTATGGGTGAGTGGTGGCAGAGAGAGAGAATATATATATATATATATTTTTTTTTTTATATTAATTTCACCACACCACACCACCAAACACCTCCAATGAAATTAATGAAAGCATATATGTGATCCACCGGGATTCGAACTTGGGTTATCACACACAGATTTGTAGACACCTTAACCATTACACCACCAAGACGGTTATTAAACAGAGACAGGGAGAGGGAAGGAGAGTGACAAAATACAAAAGCGTAGAATATATTGAAGTATAGCTGCCTCTATTTTTAAGGGGAGGTTTCTAGTTTGTTTCCTACTCCTCCAGCAATGTTAAAATCTCACCCCCTTGACCCACTTTCAAGAAAAATTTGTACATTTTTCGGTAGAAAAATGTCCCGGCCGTAGGCCGATTACTCTTAAATTAGGCTCGCTATCGCTCGCCAGGATAAAATTGACACCTAAATGGCACGAAAGGTCTTAAAATTGACAGAATGGGGCGGAAATTCTTAAAAATCACCAAACTAATGGGGCAAACGTCTTAAAATCTCAAAAGCAATGGGGCTAGACATGAGGGAGAAAGGGGTCAAGCAAAATGTCCCTCAAGTGGAATTCTCCCCTTAAAGTATAGGTATTTTTATGGGTTACCTACAACATTCAGGGGAGGTATTTAGTTTGTTCCCTAGACCTCCATCAAGCTTAAAATTACACCCCCTGAGTACCTTTCAAGATAAATTTGTACATTTTTCGGTAGAAAAATTTCCCGGCCGAAGGCCGGTTCCGCTTAAATTACAGGCTCGCTATCGCTCGCCAGGATAAAAGCGGCACCTGAATTGCACGAAAGGTCTTCATATGGGGTGAAAGTTCTTAAAATCGCTAAACTAATGGGGCAAACGTTTTATAATATCTAAAGCAATGGGGCTAAACATGAGGGAGAAATAAGTCAAGAAAAAAATCCCTCAAGTGGAGATCTCCCCTTAAGCTAAACAAATACAATTTAATACAATAAATTACTAGAGTACTTAGTAGACCGCGTACGATCGGGGGTTATTAAGTGTGGTCATAGATTCCAGTGGTTTTCGCTCAACAAGTGTTATTGGTATCTTTATAGTTACTGGGGAAAAGTGTTTATCCCTCAGAGTATTAGTCAGTGTCCGAAACTTTGTGAAATATCTGACAACACTTATTAACCTCGATTGTACTGTACCTCCACCATCAACGCAAACCTGAGCAAGTGACATTTGAAATTGTGTAAACTATTTTTAACTGAAAAATTTACCCAAGTGGTTCAACTGGGCTAAGAGATAGCTGTCGAATAGGGTCGAATGGTTGAACGGAGCTGAGGGGTGTAATGTAGTCGAATTCGGCCTGGTGGTTGAATTATTCCAAAAAGGCTGAATTGGTCCGATGCATTTGAATTGGTCCGAGGGGGTTGAATTGGTCTGAGGTGGTTGAATTGGTCCGAGGGGGTTGAATTGGTCTGAGGTGGTTGAATTGGTTTGAGGTGATTGAATTGGTCCGAGGTGGTTGAATTGGTCCGAGGTGGTTGAATTGGTTTGAGGTGGTTAAATTGGTCCAAGGCAGTTGAATTGCGCCGAGACAGTTGAAATCGATCGAGGCAGTTGAATTGGTCTGAGGTGGTTGAATTGGTCCGAGGCAGTTGAATTGCTCCGAGGCAGTTGAAATAGATGGAGACTGTTGAATTGGTTCGAGGCTTTTACATAGGGATGAGACAGTCAAAATGTACCGAGGCGGTGGAATTGATCTTAGGTGAATTAAGTGGGTTTAGTGGTCAAAGGTGGCTGAGAGATAGGACTGTTGTATAACGTGTTGGTATCCCCTGAAAGCTGTATCCAAATTTCTTTCAACTTTGTCCATGCATTTTTAGGCGTTAACCCCTTTACCCATTTTGTCCTTACACCGCCACCCCTACACCACTCCTACACCACCACCACCACCACCACCCCTACTACCACCACCCCTACACCACCACCACCACCCCTACACCACTACCACCACCACCCCTACACCGCCATCCCTACACCACCACCACAATCCCTACACCGCCACCACAACCCCTACACCACTACCACCAACACCCCTACACCACTACCACCACCACCCCTACACCACCACCAACCCTACCAACACAACCCCTACACCACCACCCCTACCACCACAACCCCTACACCGCCATCCCTTCACCACCACCACCACCATCCCTACCACCACAACCCCTACACCACTACCCCTACACCACCACCAACCCTACCAACACAACCCCTACACCACCACCCCTACCACCACAACCCCTGCACCGCCATCCCTACACCACCACCACCACCACCCCTACCACCACAACCCCTACACCGCCATCCCTACACCACCACCCCTACACCACCACCACAATCCCTACACCGCCACCACAACCCCTACACCACCACCACCACAATCCCTACACCACCACCACCACAATCCCTACACCACCACCACAACCCCTACATCACCACCACAATCCCTACACCGCCACCCCTACACCGCCATCCCTACACCACCACCCCTACACCACCACCACAATCCCTACACCGCCACCACAACCCCTACATCACCACCACAATCCCTACACCGCCACCCCTACCACCACAACCCCTACACCACCACCACAACCCCTACACCACCACCACCACCACCACAATCCCCGACACCACCACCACAATCCCCGACACCACCACCACAATCCCCGACACCACCACCACAATCCCCGACACCACCACCACCTCTACACCACCACCACAATCCCTACACCGCCACCACAATCCCTACACCACCACCCCTACCACCACAACCCCTACACCACCACCACCACCCCTACACCACATCACAACCCCTACACCACCACCACCACCACCACCCCTACCACCACAACCCCTACACCGCCATCCCTACACCACCACCACCACCCCTACACCACATCACAACTCCTACATCACCACCACAATCCCTACACCGCCACCCCTACCACCACCACCCCTACACCGCCACCACAACCCCTACATCACCACCACAATCCCTACACCGCTACCACCACCACCCCTACACCGCCACCACAACCCCTACATCACCACCACAATCCCTACACCGCCACCCCTACCACCACAACCCCTACACCGCCATCCCTACACCACCACCACAACCTCTACACCACCACCACAACCCCTACACCACCACCACCACCACCCCTACACCACCACCACAATCCCTATACCGCCACCACAACCCCTACAATCCCTACACCACCACCCCTACCACCACAACCCCTACACCGCCATCCCTACACCACCACCACCCCTACACCACATCACAATCCCTACACCGCCACCACAACCCCTACACCACCACCACAATCCCTACACCACCACCCCTACCACCACAACCCCTACACCGCCATCCCTACACCACCACCACCACCACCCCTACACCACATCACAATCCCTACACCACCACCCCTACCACCACAACCCCATCACCGCCATCCCTACACCACCACCACCACCCCTACACCACATCACAATCCCTACACCGCCACCACAACCCCTGCACCACCACCCCTACACCACCACCACAATCCCTACACCGCCACCCCTACACCACTCACTGTTCGCCAATTTACTGCAAAAGTTTCGTAATGGGGATGCAAATGTCATAAAATTTACATAAAAGATTTACCCTAAGCTATTTCTTTGCTAGGTGGAGGGGAGAGAATGGGGGGGGGGGTCTTTAGGTAGTGTGTGTGTGTGTGTGTGTGTGTGTGTGTGTGTTATTACAAATATTCGTGTGTGTTTGTGTGTACGAATATTAGCGTGCGTGTTTGTGTGTAATTACAATCTGTGTGTGTGTGATTACGAATATTAGTGTGTGTATAGGTGTCTGTAATTATACGATTACAAATGTGTGTGTGTGTGTGTGTGTGTGTGTTTATGAATACTAATATGTGTGTGTTTGTATGTACGAGTGTGAGATTGCGTTTAAAATATATACCATAATATTATGTTTATACGTACTGTATGTGTTTTCGGACAGACAGCAAAACTATGGTTCCATGTCATCTCAACCAGTAGACCATGTCAACCAGTAGCTCTCAACCAGTGCCAAATTAACCCAGACCAACCAAACCAGTGCCAAAATATAGTACTAACCTAACCTAACCTAACCGTATTGGTTCATTTGGTACTGGTTGAGAGCTACTGGTTGAAATGGTCTACTGGTTGAGTTGACCGGTCACATGCACTGGCAGCCTAGGAGGTAAAGATATATAATATTTCTGTCACCTAAATTCATCTACCATCAATCTAGTTTCCGATACCAGAGCAAAATATTACGAAAGTGTTGCCAGATTTTGTTTTGATCATCGAATGTTGACTATAAAAGCTCTCGTGTGATACCGGCTTTATACTTACACTCATCCCTGTTATGATGGAGACAGTATTAGTAATGTTGGTGAGTAGTATTGATGGTGAAAGTTGTAGTAATGATGAGAGTAGTAGTGATGATGGTGAGAGTAGTAGTGATGATTATAATAGTAGTAGTGCTGATGATATTGACCGATCGCAGAGTTGGGTATGCCGTTTTGATTTTGGGCGAAACGGCACGTCTACTTTATTATTATCTTATTATCTTCCAAGTTATCGTCATTAGCAAGTCTCAAATACTCCGTTTGTTTGAAGGGGGGATGGGCCGGTTTTCTGGACCACTTTCTCCTTCATGTTTAGCCTCATTAGTTTTCAGATGTGAAGGTGTTTGCCCCATTAGTTAGTCGATTTTGACCTTTCGCCCCATTTTTTCGTCAATATTTAGACCTATTTAGGTGTCGAATTTTTCCCTGGCGAACGATAGTGAGCCTGTAATGTTGGAAGAACCGGCCTTCGACCGGGCCATTTTTTCTACCGAAAAATGTACAAATTTATCTAGAAGGGGGATCTAATGGATTTTTTTTTTTTTAATTTGATGGAGGTCTAGGGAGGAAACTAGAAAAATAATGAATACATGCAAAAAGTGAACCATCCCCCCTTAAGGGGGCTTGTCTTTTGGTCTATGTATTAATATATATATTTTTAATTTCCTCGCTAGACCTCCATGAAGCTTAGAATAACACCCCCTTTCAAAGTAACTTTGTACATTTTTCGGTAAAATAATGTCTCGACCGAAACCTGGTTCCTTCGAAAATTACAGGCTCGCTCTCGCTCCCTAGGACAAAAATCGACAACAAAAGGCACGAAAGGTCTTGATATTGACAAAGAAATGGTGCGAAAGATCTTAAAATCGACAAACTAATGGACCGAACGTCTTAACATCTCAAAACTAATATGCTAAACATGAGGGAGAAGGGGGTCCAGAAAAAGCGACTAACTCCCCCTTAAATTACCTATCTCTACTGGTCTACATCATCATTATCAAAGTTTGTTCCAAGTAGGCTGGCAGCCATCATTACTATTGACATATGCATCACCATCATCATCAATTGTATCTAAAAGAAAACAGTAGTTTAACTGTATATATATAATTAACTGTATATATAATTATCTTTTATATTTAAGGGGGGATGGGCCGGTTTTCAGGACCACTGGCTTTCTCCCTCATGTTTAGCCCTATTAGTTTTCAGATGTTAAGAGGTTTGCCCCATTATTTAGTCAATTTTAAGATCTTTCGCCCCATTTCTTCGTCAATATTTAGACCTTAAGTGTTATTTAGGTGTCAATTTTGTCCCTGGCGAACGATAGTGAGCCTGTAATGTTGGAATAATCGGCCTTCGGCCGGGAAATTGTTCTATCGAAAAATGTACAAATTAACCTAGAAGAGGGATCTAATGGATGTTTTTTATTTTTTATTTTTTTGGATGGAGGTCTAGGGAGGAAACTAAGAAAATCATAAAAAGATCAATAAAAAGGCAAATAAACGGCCCATCTCCCCTTAACATAATCTCAAGCTACTGTACTTATCATTTGTATTTATCTCTCAATACACGCATATAATTAAAATACCCTCACATTCACAAATATACCTCTTGTCAGCAACGATATCTAATTCACTATAAATAGGCCAAAAGCATTACCTCAAACCTATTATCACTCAAAAAGGGTTAGAGCAAATGAGCTGTACATGTCCACACCCAAATGTTCAGTCTCATCTCCAGTATTACACTCAAGATTTAGATACATTAAGTGCGGTGTTCTCTCCTCAAAAATTACAAAATAAGTTGTGTTTTTATCGGACTATGTGGAGGAAGACCGTGCCGTTCAGGGTGGTGGTGGAGAGGGTACGGGAGCGGGCAAGAGGAGCGTGTGGCAGTGTTGATAGGAACACTGCATTGAAATTGTATCAGCAGTTTTTGGCCTACCTTCAGGAAAAGTCCGAGCTTGCCCTCCTTCTGGGATAACGTGACCTCCATTTTGTCATAACTCTGCTACAGACCGAGGAGTGGGCCTGGACGATACTGGCCCAAATTCTGGTCGCCTTGTTGGAGGTGGATGGCTCTAGGTCAGAGTGGATTACCTAGCAAGACTAGCTGTACTTGGGAGAGTAAGCGGCCCTCAATATGCTGCGGGGGTCCCAGGTTAGCCTGAAAGCTGACCTATTCCTCCTGCAGCAGTGCGTGACCCAACCTTCGGTGGATGAGGCCGTGGCGGTGGTTAACACCGCGAGGGGCCTCATCAAGAGGGCGGAGACTGAAGGTTGGGAGCATGTTGATGTCGTGAAGGCTCTGTGCAGTTGTCTGGGGTTGTTGCACACCTGGCGAGCCATTCTCCCCTAAATAGCCTCTTGGTAGGATTGTCTCCTATGTTGGCTTTAGTGTCTGGACCCCCGCACTCGCCCTGCTGTTTTACCGGTAGTGAAGGGGGTTTTGGTGCTGGTTCAAGATGACCTTGAGGCTGGGTAGGTAGGGGGAGACTCCCCTTGGTTGCAGGCGCTGGAGATAGTGGCAAAAGGGGTGCGAATAGGATGGAAATGGAAACTTGAATCCACTGCTTTGATCAACCTGGTGGAGGTCACTGCCTGTTTGGCACACACCATACATAAAACAGTCACCATCATCCCCATCACACTCTAGTGGAGACGCAAAATTCTACGACAGCTGTTGATCTTGATGAAAGAAAATAGCTTGTCGGAATTAACTTTGAATGCGATAGTCAGTTGTATATCCATGTTATTGAAGGAGATCACACCACTCGACATGTTTAGAGTTTTAGATAACTTTTAAGTGCTGGACAATGTGGTGCAGCAAGTGGCGTGGCCGGTTCAATCTATGAATTCTTGTCCCATATTGAAAGAGCAGGGTAAAGTTGTGACCATCGTGTTGAGGGTACCGAGTCCCTTTTCTCTCCATGTGCTGTCCCGGACCACCACCGCCATGACCTAACCAGGTCCCCACCCACACCTCGCCCTTCTCTCCACATGGTTCTGCACCGCTATAACCAACGGGGTCACTCTAGACGCAACCAAATTCACCGTGTGCAATAAGTACGATTCCGCAGTGACGCTGTTGGATCACCTTGTTCACCAATTTGGGTATCAGCGTGACGTGATGTACCTGCAGGCTATCGCTATCGCCCTCTCCACCACTAAGGACTCCCGGGAAGCCGCCGCGGGGTCCCCCCAACTGGCATCCGTCTTGCAACCAACAGACACCGACGATAGCATAACCCGTGGGGCCTGTGTCTTGGTCGCCCACATGTTCCTCTCATCCACCACCACCTACTCAGACCCTACCAGCGCCACCACCACCTACTCCGACCCTACCAGCGCCACCACCACCTACTCCGACCCTACCAGCGCCACCACCACCTACTCAGACCCTACCAGCGACCCTAACGAAATAATAGACAGTATACAACAGGCCCTGAACGCACCCGACCTTCACCCTAGTTTCTTAGAGAGGTTGGAGGCGGCTGCTAAGGACCTTCTACCTAATCTCCATCCTTTCTAGAACATCCCGCTCTGAGTCCACACATCACAGTCCTTATTTCTTATACACTGAAAACATTGAATGCTTAAGGGGGGTCACCGGTTTTTGTTTTATCATTCTCTAATTTTTTCTCTTTCCCTGGCTTGTATCCATTCGGCCCCATTCAGCCAACTGTTTTAAGACGTTTATCCTCATCCAGGTGTTAATTTTTTTCCTGGCGACCAATAGCGAGCCAGCATTGTATGGAGAAATCCGGCTTCGCCGGAGAAATGTTTCTATCGAAAAATGTACAAATTTAGCTTGCTGTCAAAACAAAAATATATATCAATTGGGATGTAGGGAACAATAAAGGGGAGAAAGTAGAGTTGGGATGGAGTAGATTTTGGGTTCTTTTTCTCTGGTATCGGAAACTAGACTGAATTATTATGTTTTTTACACCAACCAACTTCACATCTAAACTCAATTAATGAAATCAACAAATACAAAGATAGAAGAACTTAGGTGACTCCCTTTCAAGATAAATTTGTAAATTTTTCGGTAGAAAAATGTCCCGGCCGAAGGCCGTTTTCTCCTAAAACTACAGGCTCGCTATCGCTCGCCAGGAAAACATCAACACCTAAATGGCACGAAAGGTCTTAATATTGACAAAGAAATTAGGTGAAAGGTCTGAAAATCGCCAAACTAATGGAACAAACATCTTAAAATCGCAAAACTAATGGGGCTAAGCACGAAGGAGAAAGTGGTCCAGAAAACCGGCCCATCCCCCCTTAAATACAGGTTTGGTACATTGATACTGATTTATACCTTACCTTACGTGGGGGTGGGGATGGTGGTGGTGGAGGGGGTAGTAGTGGAGGTGGTGTTGGGGATGGTGGGGGGAAGGGGTAGTAGTGGAGGTGGGGTTGGGGTAGGGGGCTGGTGGTGAGGGGAGGGGGTAAACTAGGTAGATGGGGTAATAGTGGAGGTGGGGTTGGGGATGGTGGTGGGGGGAGGGGGTAAGCTTGGGGTAGTAGTGGAGGTAGGGTTGGTGATGGGAGGGGGTAAACTAGATAGGGGTGGAGGGGGTGGGTGTGTTTGCTCATGCTCTCAACGCTCTCATTATTACCGCCACCTCTCCTCCACTCTCTCCTGCTCCGACTCACTCTTTCGGCTGCTCTCTCTCTCTCTCTCTTCTTCTTCTTCTTCGCTATCCTTTCCTTCCACTGTCCCTTAGCTATCACTACTAGAATTAAGTCTTGACCACCTCGCTGGAATCGTAAGGTCTATGTGGTCAGTGTATCTATGCAAAAAACCCATAATCTCTATCTCTCTTTCTGTGTATAATTTCACTGAACAATCTTATTTTCTCATCTAGAATAACTCCTTGAAATAGAGTGAAGAATCTGTGAGATGCTAACTACTCCTTGTACCTCTCTTTTCTATTACGTTCGTCACTCCATTATGTTTCTTTCTCTCTGTTGCCCTTATATATATTGTTTTGTTTCTTACTTCTATTTTTGTGTTTCTTACTTCTATTTTTGTCTTTCTTACTTCTATTTTTGTGTTTCTTACTTCTATATTTTTGTTTCTTACTTCTATTTTTTTTTCTTACTTCTATTTTTGTGTTTCTTACTTCTATTTTTTTGTTTCTTACTTCTATTTTTTTGTTTCTTACTTCTATTTTTTTGTTTCTTACTTCTATTTTTGTGTTTCTTACTTCTATTTTTTTGTTTCTTACTTCTATTCCTCAATCTCTTAGTCCTAATCGTTTGTTGCTGGTTCCGGTGCTATTTGAATATGTTCCTCTTTTTTTACCATACCATTTTTTCGTAATATCTTATATTTATTAGTTTAGTTCATCATTTAGTATCATTAGTTTATTCAAGTACAATCGCGCTAATAAGTGATGTCTCGGTACCAAGTATGTTTTGATCAATAATTGGTATCAGCATTATCTAAGCTTCATTTCTTCATAACGTGTGATATATACAAACATGTTCCTACACTTACCCACCCTATTCAACATCTGACAGACATTAATACAGCACAGAGCAAGCCAAACGTAATGACAGCTGGGACATGACTTATTAGCGCGACCGTACATTGGGGTTTGTTATTGATGATTAATGTTAAGAACGGGGTGTTACTTATTTGAAGAATATTTCGTGTATTTTTTGTTTTCCCATGTTTGTCAATGTTACTTTCCCTCAATGTTGCTATCGTTTATTAATATTTTTAACACAAAAATGTACAAATTTATCTTGAAAGGGCGTCTAGGGTGTGTTTTTCTAAGCTTGATGGAGGTCTAGCGAAGAAACTAAACAATAAGTGAATATATACAATTATACATACGTAGACCAAAAAACAAGCACTACCCCTTTAACCCCTTGAAGCTCTGACGCGTTTTAGCAGTTTATTTTTGCTATTATAAGACTATTGTATGCAGCTTAGGAAGGATCTGTGGGTATTAAAAGGGTAAATACTATCTCTATCAACCCTTTGACTTTCGTATACCGTTATTAATCTGAATAAAATCGTCTAATAATAGCCAGAAAACAGAACAGAAACGCGTATTAGAGCTTGAAAGGGTTAAGCCTGTATCACAAGAGCGCTTCATGCCTCACCTTTTATCGTGAACATTGGTTTTGCAGCAGAGGAGGTAACCTATTTAAGGGGAGGTGGGCCGTTTTTCTGGACCCCCTTCACCCTCATGTTTAGCCCCATTAGTTTTGATATTTTAAGACGTTCGTTCCATTAGTTTGGCGATTTTCAGAATTTTCACCTAATTTCTTTTTCAATATTAAGACCTTTCGTGCCATTTAGGTGTTGATGTTTTCCTGGCGAGCGATAGCGAGCCTGTAGTTTTGGGAGAAAACGGCCTTCGGCCGGGACATTTTTCTACCGAAAAATGTACAAATTTATCTTGAAAGGGAGTCACCTAAGTTCTTCTATCTTTGTATTTGTTGATTTCATGAATTGAGTTTAGATGTGAAGTTGGTTGTTGTCAAAAACATAATTATTCAGTCTAGTTTCCGATACCAGAGAAAAAGAACCCAAAATCTACTCCATCCCAACTCTACTTTCTCCCCTTTATTGTTCCCTAATTATACATTCCAACTCTACTTTCTCCCCTTTATTGTTCCCTAATTATACATTCCAACTCTACTTTCTCCCCTTTATTGTTCCCTAATTATACATTCCAACTCTACTTTCTCCCCTTTATTGTTCCCTAATTATACATCCCAACTCTACTTTCTCTCCTTTATTGTTCCCTAATTATACATCCCAACTCTACTTTCTCCCCTTTATTGTTCCCTAATTATACATTCCAACTCTACTTTCTCCCCTTTATTGTTCCCTAATTATACATTCCAACTCTACTTTCTCCCCTTTATTGTTCCCTAATTATACATTCCAACTCTACTTTCTCCCCTTTATTGTTCCCTAATTATACATTCCAACTCTACTTTCTCCCCTTTATTGTTCCCTAATTATACATTCCAACTCTACTTTCTCCCCTTTATTGTTCCCTAATTATACATTCCAACTCTACTTTCTCCCCTTTATTGTTCCCTAATTATACATTCCAACTCTACTTTCTCCCCTTTATTGTTCCCTAATTATACATTCCAACTCTACTTTCTCCCCTTTATTGTTCCCTAATTATACATTCCAACTCTACTTTCTCCCCTTTATTGTTCCCTAATTATACATTCCAATTGAACCCTATGATTTGATGGCATTATTTATGAGTATTATTCATATATATATTTTGCTTCTGCTGTGAGATTCATATATGTTTCCCGTTCTGCTTCATTTGCGATCAATAGACGTTGTTTGCGTTCCTCTGTATTTCTCTCCTCTTGCCTCTAAGTCCTACCACGTCTACTAAATCTTTTCATTCACTGTATTTATTTAAATTACTTTAAATTTAACTGTTTCTCTTTTCATTTGTCTTCTGCATTGTCTATTAATTTCATTGTTTTTCTTCTTCCAATTGTTTGTTTTTAGTTTCTCTTATGATAACATTGTTTCTCATTTCATTTGGCTTCTGTTTCGTTTAGTTTATTTTCATTTTTATTTGTTTACCTCAATTGTTTCTCTTCTTCCTCCATCATCATCTCCGTACGGTCTCTCTCCCTTATTCGTAGATCGTATCTCCTTTCCTTCCCACCTGTATGTTTGCTCTATGATTCCCACCTCTTCTCGTTTTGTCCCCCAGAGTCATTTTCCCGGTTACTCTCTTATTACGGCTTTATTACTCTTTTCTATCTCCTCTTTGGTGTATTTTTGTAAGCAACGGCCATGATTCCATTCGTCTTCTCTTCTCTCTCTCTCCATTTTCGTTTCCCGAGGTAGCACTGTCAACTAACCTCCCCTCTCCCCCCTCCCTCTCCCCCCAAAGTGATGTTCCGTTCTCCCCTGCACCCTACTCACCCCATCATGTGTGCCCCCCTCCCTCACCCCATCTCCTGTCATCCCTTCTCTCGCCGCTTGCTCCATCACCCCATTTCTTGCCACCCCCTCAATATCCCCCTCCTCTCCCCATTTTCTACCATTGCCTTTTGCTCCCCATCTTCCATCACCAAATCCCCTCCCCCCTTTCCTCAGCCCATCTCCTCATCCCAATCTCTCTTCACCCTCCCCTTATATCGTCCCTTGTTTCCCCTCGCCACACCCCATATGTTCTCTCCCACTCCCCTCGCCTCCAGCTATCTTCACCCTTCCCCTCCCCTTACTACCTCTCATCCACTCTCCCCTCCCCCTCAATACCAGCAGCTATCACCCCTTCATCTACCCCTCCCCCCCCCCCCCTCTCCCTTACCTGCGTCCCCCTCTTTCCCTTTAATCAACCTTACGCTCTATGTCACTTCTCTCTCCCCCTTGCTTGGCCTATTTTCACAACCTGTCTCCTCTCCCTTACCTCACCCCATTGTTGTCACCCCAGCCCTCTCCTCCCCTCCCCGCCTCACCCGCTCTATCATCTTCCTGTTTCCTCCCCCCTCCCTCCCCCCCCCCCCCCCTCTTCTAGTTTCCGCTCCCCACCTACCTCTCCCGGGTGCATAAATGAGACCGTTTATAGAAATATGAAGCTGTCACGACTCGGGATGCGTTTTCAATTTTCATATCAGCTCGAATTGGCAGGTACGCGATAAGGTGCTGAGCGGGCACAATGGGTGGCGGGAAATTCTCCACAAAAGCGCGGGAAATTGAAACGGTTTCAAAAATTGGCGCCAGACTCCGAGGCTGCTCGCTGGTTGGCTGAATTAAAAGCAACATGGCGGCGGTCGGGAGGAGTAGCGCGCCATCCTCCTCCTCCTCCTCGACCTCCCCACAGCCTGCAGCCATGTTAAAGATAAGAACACGCCTCCCCTTGCTCCCTCTTCTTATCGCTCGCCTTGCTGGAATGTATCGCTCGCCTGCTCCCTCCCCCCTGATAAGCGGTGATGTCATGGCTGCCGCGGCGTCGAGTAGTTGGGGAAGATATCAATTTGGGCACGACACGACGGCAACACCGCCCGCGCGCCCGCCTCCTCACTCCTCCCAATTTCCCGCCACAAACTGATAGCAGACAAAGCGATGGGGAAGTTTGCGCCGACACCGGATGAAGGGGCGGAATTTGGCGTAAAACAACAGTACGTTTTTGTTTGTTTCCGGAATGTTGTTTTTGTACCGGCGGCAGCGGGGGCATAGGTGAGTAAGGGCGGGAAGGTGTGACTGTGGGCGTGCAGGGGAAGAATACTGGTGGGCGGGGAAAACTGGTAAGAGTGGGAGGTGAAGAGTGTATGAGGGCGGAAATATACCGGTATGTATGTGAGTGGGGGTATAACACAGTGGAGTGAATATTATTGGTGACTTTGTAAGACCACTACGTAGTGATCCTAGAGTAATAATCTTAAGGGGGAGTGGGACGTAAAACCCATCTACCCCTAAGGGAGCCCACCTCGCTTTTTTCCTCTTTCTCCCCCCCCCCCCCCCCCCCCCCCCCCCCCCCCCCTCTCTCTCTCTCTTTGGCTTGTATCCATTCGGCCCCATTCAGCCTACTGTATTAAGACGTTTATCCATATCCAGGTGTCGATTTCTTCCTGGCGAGCGATAGCGAGCAAGCATTGTATGGAGAAATCCGGCTTCGCCGAAGAAATTTTTCTATCGAAAAATGTACAAATTTAGCTTGCTGTCAAAACAAAAATATATATATGCTGACTCGCTCCCGCTCGCCAGGAAAATATTGAAGTACAATACCTACTGCATAGCAAAGTTCGTCCTTAAGGGGAGATGGGCATATTTATTTGCTCTTTTATGGATATTGGTATTATCTTATTTAGTTTCCTCCCTAGACCTCTATCAATCTTTACCCCCCCCCCCCTCAACCCCACCCAGACCCTCCTTCAAGTTACATTTTTATATTTTTCGATATACAAATGTCCCGGCCGAAGGCTGGCTCCTCTTAAATTACAGGCTCGTTTTCGCTCGCCAAGAAATAATCGACACCTAAATCACACGAAAAATCTTAGTATTGACAAATAAATGGGGCGTAAAGTCTGAAAATAGTCAAACTATCAGGCCATCAGGCATAACAAAATATAGCACCCCCTAGACCCCCTTTCAAGAAACATTTGTAAAAAAATTGGTAGAAAAAAGTTCTTGTCGAAGGCCGGTTCCTCCTTATATTACAGGCTCGCTTTCGCTCGCCAGGAAAACATTGACACCTAATTGGCACGAAAGGTCTTAATATTGCCACAGAAATGGGATACAAGGTCTCAAACTCACCACACTAATGAAGCGAACGTCTTAGAATCTCAAAACTAACGAAGCTAAACATGAGGGAAAAGGGGGTCCAGAAAAACGAACCATGGGGAATGGGGAGGTTTTTAGTTGATTCCCTAGACTTCCATCAAGCTTAAAATTACTCCCCCTGGACCCCCTTTCAAGATAAATTTGTACATTTTTCGGTCGAAAAATGTCCTGGCCGAAGGCCGGTTCCCCTTAAAATGACAGGCTCGCTATCGCTCGCCAGGAAAAAATCGACACCTAAGTGGCACGAATGGTCTTAAAATTGACAGAAATGGGGCGAGGGTTCTTAACATCGCCAAACTAATGGGGCGAACGTCTTAACATCTCAAAAGCAATGGGGCTAGACATAAGGGAGAAAGGGGTCAAGAAAAAAGTCCCTCAAGTGGAAATCTCCCCTTAAACAGTTTGAGGAGTTAAAAAAAAAAGGGCCAAAATGTGTGTCCTTGATTGTACGGCTTATATGCTACCTGTGGAATAATATCAGTCACAAGATCCATTTCCCTGACATGTTTACACCTTTATGTCCTTCACTATTGATGGTTTCAGATTGAAGTAATATGATTAACCCTTTCGCTGCGGGTGATGTTCTGGGATGTTTTGGCAAGTTACAGCAATTTCCAGGCTTTGACGTACTGTATAATTGTATTGTTTTTATGTGTTCATTGTTTGCTGTTGTGTTGCCCCTATTCTGGCTCTGTCTTGAGTCCTCCCCCCTCCCCTCCCCCCCAAAAAAAACCCCCCACACACACAGGAAAAAAGGGGGGGAAAAAAAAAAGGAAAAGTGGGGACTGGGCCTGAGTATATAGAATAGAATAGAATAATAATATGGTATTATAATGTACAGTCTCGCTAATAAGTGATGTCTCGGCACCAAGTATGTTTTGATCAATAATTGGTATTGGCAATATCTAAATTGTATTTGTTCATATCGAGTGAAATATACAAACATGTTCCTACATTTACCCACCCTATTCAACATCTGACAGACATTAATACAGCACAGAACCAGCCAAACATAATGACAGCTGGGACATGACTTATTAGCACGACTGTACACATTTATTTATTTATTTCTAGAATTGTAAGAATAATTATACACGTATTTTAGAATACTAACATATATCTTTGGTACAGTCGCGCTATTAAGGGCAGATTTCCACTTGAGGGACTTTTTTCTTGACCCCTTTCTCCCTCATGTCTAGCCCCATTGCTTTTGAGATTTTAAGACGTTTGCCCCATTAGTTTGGTGATTTTTAAGAATTTCCGCCCCATTCTGTCAATTTTAAGACCTTTCGTGCCATTTAGGTGTCGATTTTATCCTGGCGAGCGATAGCGAGCCTGTAATTTAAGAGTAATCGGCCTTCGGCCGGGACATTTTTCTACCGAAAAATTTACAAATTTATCTTGAAAGTGGGTCAAGGGGGTGACATTTTAAGATTGCTGGAAGAGTAGGAAACAAACTAGAAACCTCCCCTTAAGTCATGTCCCAGCAGTTATTACGTTTGGCTCGCTCTGTGCTGTATTAATGTCTGTCAGATGTTGAATAGGGTGGGTAAGTGTAGGAACATGTTTGTATATTTCACTCGATATGAAGAAATTAAGCTTAGATATTGCTGATACCAATTATTGATCAAAACATACTGGGTGCCGAGACATCACTTATTACCGCGACCGTACATTAAAATAAAAGAGTAAATGTATGGTGGCAGTGAATGTATGGTGGCAGTGAATGTATGGTGGCAGTGAATGTATGGTGGCAGTGAATGCATGGTGGCAGTGAATGTATGGTGGCAGTGAATGCGTGGTGGCAGTGAATGCATGGTGGCAGTGAATGCATGGTGGCAGTGAATGTATGGTGGCAGTGAATGCATGGTGGCAGTGAATGCATGGTGGCAGTGAATGTATGGTGGCAGTGAATGCATGGTGGCAGTGAATGTATGGTGGCAGTGAATGCATGGTGGCAGTGAATGTATGGTGGCAGTGAATGTATGGTGGCAGTGAATGTATGGTGGCAGTGAATGCATGGTGGCAGTGAATGTATGGTGGTAGTGAATGTATGGTGGCAGTAATTGTATGGTGGCAGTAAATGTATGGTGGCAGTAAATGTATGGTGGCAGTAAGTGTATGGTGGCAGTAAGTGTATGGTGGCAGTAAATGTATGGTGGCAGTAAATGTATGGTGGCAGTGAATGTATGGTGGCAGTAAGTGTATGGTGGCAGTGAATGTATGGTGGCAGTGAATGTATGGTGGCAGTGAATGTATGGTGGCAGTAAATGTATGGTGGCAGTAAATGTATGGTGGCAGTGAATGTATGGTGGCAGTAAGTGTATGGTGGCAGTGAATGTATGGTGGCAGTAAATGTATGGTGGCAGTGAATGTATGGTGGCAGTAAATGTATGGTGGCAGTAAATGTATGGTGGCAGTGAATGTATGGTGGCAGTGAATGTATGGTGGCAGTGAATGTATGGTGGCAGTAAATGTATGGTGGCAGTAAATGTATGGTGGCAGTAAATGTATGGTGGCAGTGAATGAATTTGAGGAAACTGATAATAT
Organism: Paralithodes platypus; assembly: GCA_032716605.1. NCBI lineage: Eukaryota > Metazoa > Arthropoda > Malacostraca > Decapoda > Lithodidae > Paralithodes > Paralithodes platypus. Next base: position 41,011,007 of record CM064552.1, on the reverse strand, counting down.
TGGTAAATGTCCATCAAAATGTAATTCAATATATATTTGCAATAGATCAAAACATTGACCAAATTAGGCTATCCCTTTAAGGGCAGATTTCCACTTGAGGGACTTTTTTCTTGACCCCTTTCTCCCTCATGTCTAGCCCCATTGCTTTTGAGATTTTAAGACGTTTGCCCCATTAGTTTGGTTATTTTAAGAATTTCTGCCCCATTCTGTCAATTTTAAGACCTTTCGTGCCATTTAGGTGTCGATTTTATCCTGGCGAGCGATAGCGAGCCTGTAATATAAGAGTAACCGGCCTTTGGCCGGGAAATTATTCTACCGAAAAATGTACACATTTATCTCGAAAGGGGGTCAAGGGGGTGAAATTTTAAGATTGCTGGAGGAGTAGGAAAACAAACTAAAAACCTCCCCTTAAGATCATGACGCGTTTTAGCCGTTTCTTCTGGCTATCCTTAGACGATTATATACAGCTTAGGAAGGATCTCTGGGAATCAAAAAGGATGAAGACTTATCTCAATGAACCCTCTGACTCCCATATTCCTCCGCTAATCTTAAGGGAGCCCCACCTCGCGTTTTTTTATCTTTCTCTCCCGCTCTCTTTGGTTTGTATCCATTCGGCCCCTACTGTTTTAAGACGTTTACCACATCCAGGTGTCAATATTTTCTTGGCGAGCGGTAGTGAGTCAGCATATATATATTTTTGTTTTGACAGCAAGCTAAATTTGTACATTTTTCGATAGAAAAATGTTTCCGGCAAAGCCGGATTTCTCCATACAATGCTGGCTCGCTTTCGCTCGCCAGGAAGAAATCGACACCTGGATGGGGATAAACATCTTAAAACAGTTAGCTGAATGGGGCCGAATGGATACAAGCCACGGAAAGAGAGAAAAGGAGAGAAAGATACAAAAAAAAAGGCCGGTGACCCCCCTTGATATAATCGTCTAACAATAGCCAATTGGGCGGGTGCCCAACCCCGAAAGGAGTTGAAATAGGGGAGCTATCCCCCCGCCAAAGGCGGCTTTCTAGGGCCTTTCCTAGCTGATGCTGAGAGGATTGGGTTCTAGTCATGTGGTGATGGGCTGGTCTATCCGAGTGAGAACTGAGCGATCTCTGCCATACCCATAGCTTACTCTGACTGTTTATTTTACTTATATATCTTCTAGATCTCAAGTGGCGGCGTCTTTTCCGTGGATTGACCTCCCTACTGCCAACCTAGAAGTTGGCAGATTGGGAGCCAAAGCGTCACATTTTTCCCTTACCCCTCAACTTTCCCTTCATAATTGCTGAGGGGCACAGGGCCTTGGGTGGGGCTTTGGTTTCCCGGGCGTTTCCGCACCCTCCTCAGCTCCCTGCCTTGGAGTGGCTTCGGTCACCCGGGCTTTGTTAGTGGTAAGCAGGGAGGATTTTGTGGGTGCGCTCGTTTATGGCCTTGGCCTTGCTCGAGACCTTGGGGCTGTTCGGCCAGACAGCCTGGGGAACAACAACAACAACAACAACCAGAAAAGAAATGCGCCATCGGATCGTGAAAGGGTTATCGGAAGTAATATTGTGGTTACCTATTAAGGGGGGATGGTTCACTTTTTGGCCGATTGTTGCATGTATTAATTATTTTTCTAGTTTCCTCCCTAGACATCCATAAAAAAAAAAAAAAAAAAAATCATGATAAATTTGTACATTTTTCGGTAGAAAAATGTCCCGGCCGAAAGCCGATTCCTCTTAAAATTGCAGGCTCGCTATCGCTCGCCAGGAAATAATCGATACTTAAATGGCACGAAAGGTCTTAAAATTGACAACGAAATGGGGTGAAAGGTGTTAAAATCGCCAAACTAATGGGCCGAACGTCTTATAATCTCAAAACTATTGGGGCTAAACATTAGGGAGAAGGGGGTCCAGGAAAACGGTCTGCCTCCCCTTAAGTCATGGTCCTGCGCCGCCCAGACTCTGCGTGAAGAGCGACTGTGTGCCAAACCCACCTCAAACATGCAAACCCTAAATCAGTATACATGCGAAAGGGACATACTGGATGCAAAAACCGAAGAGTGCAGGAGCCACCACGCATGCAAGTCCCAGAGTAATGGCGAGAACCAGAGAAAATGTACCTGTTAGTTAGTTAGAATAAGACTTCAGAGGCTATCAACCCTTCGGGATTATTAAGCCAGCAAACTGTAAGTCAAAAATAGCGTCAAGACTTGAACCTCTTTTCGAGAAATCCAGTCTCTTGACGAATGAACCTGTTAGTTAGTTAAAATAGAACTTCAGAGGCGATCAACCCTTCTGGATTATTGAGCCAGCACAAGGTAAGTCAAGAATATCCTCAGGACTGGAGCCTCTTTTTCGAGAACTCCAGTTCCTTGACGAATGAACTTGTGCGCGAGGTGGTGTTTATATACTTGCCAGAGATGGGTTGGGGTGGTAGGGGTAGGGGGGATGGGTTGGAGGAGGGGGTTCGCTGGGGGGTGGGGGGTAGAAGGGGATAGGCTAAGGTGGTTGAAGTGGTAGGAGGGGTTGGGTTGGGTAAGAGTGGTAAGAGGTAGCTGGAGTGGTGGGAAGGGGGTTGGGTAAGGTAAGATGGGTTGATGTGGTAGTAGGAGAAGGGGGTTGGGGGGGGTAAAGTGGTAGAAAGGGGTTGGTGTGGGAGGGGGTAGAGTGGAAGATGGTAGGAGGAGGGGGTTGGTTGGGGGTTCACCGTAGGAAGGGTTTGGGTTAGGCATGGGGGTAAGAGGGATTGATGTGGTAGGGGGAGGAGGGTGGTGTTCGGTGGGGGGTTGGGTAAGGTTGTAGGAGGAGGAGGGGGTAGAGTGGAGGAGGGTGGTGTTCGGTGGGGGGTTTGGTTGGGGGTTCACCTGTCCGGCGCTAATGAACTCACCTGCCCGCGCCTCCCCACCTGTGCACCAGTCACTCAAATCTTAATTAATGTGGGGGAGTCAATAGCTCGCCTGATGATACTCGCTCCTATTGATTTCACCACCACCACCACTGCCTCGCACTTCACTAACATTTACTCACTAACATTTGCTCACTAGTTTATACATTTACTCAGACTTACTCACTACGGTATACATGGGAGTCACTACTTAATATATTTTCTCATTATATTTACTGCTACTGTCCCGCTTCTGACTTCATTTAATCACAAATATTTGTTCACTAGTTTAAATATTTGCTCACTTACATTTACTCACTAGCTTATACATTTACTCACTTAAATTTGGTCACTGGTTTAAGCATTTACTCACTAGCTTATACATTTACTCACTAGCTTATACATTTACTCACTAGCTTATACATTTACTCACTAGCTTATACATTTACTCACTAGCTTATACATTTACTCACTAGCTTATACATTTACTCACTAGCTTATACATTTACTCACTAGCTTATACATTTACTCACTAGCTTATACATTTACTCACTAGTTTATACATTTACTCACTAGTTTAAACATTAACTCAATAGTTTATATATTTACTAACTTACATTTCTTCACTAGTTTATACATTATTTTGCTCAGACTTGCTCACTACACTATACATGAGCTCACTACTTAATTGCTTACATAATTTAATGTTACTCTTTTCTTTCTCATTTACAAAAGCCCATTAGTTTATACATTATCAACTCTGCGTAAGCAGAGTTTGGTATTTCCCCCCCCCCCCCCCCCCCCCGTATAGTGGGTACCACACGAAAAAAAAATACCTGTCGTCGTCGTTGTCGTCGAACCCCCGCCCCCAGCTATGATGCCGTTTTTAGTGTGTGAGCCCCGAAGGGGCTCACACACTAAGAACGCATTCGTTCTGGGCGTGAAAACATCTCGCTCCGCATTTGCTAGGTTAAATTAGTTTAGTTGGCATTAGAAGTGATGGTAGTAATAGTGGGATTGATGGTGATAGTAGTGATGATGGTGATAATAGTAGTGATGATGGATGTATTTGTATTGATGATGATGATAGTAGTAGATAAGATGGTGACATTAGTAGATATGATGGTGACAATACTAGTAGTAGTGATGATGGTCATAATAGTAGTGATGATGGTGACAAGTAATGATGATAGTTGTAGTTATAATGATGACAGTAGTGACGATGGTGTGAGTATTATTGATGATGGTGAGTAGTAGTGATGATGGTGAAAGTTATAGTGATGATGACAATAGTTGTGATGATGGCAGTAGTAGTGATGATGGTGATAGTAGGATACATGATGGCAATACTTGTGACAGTAGTAATGATGATGGTTATAGTAGTAGTAATGATGTTAACTGTAGTAATGATGATTGTAAGATGGCGGTGATGATAGTAGTAATGATGATAGTCGTGATTAAGATGGTAGTGACAATGGTGAGAGTAGTAGTGATGATTGTAATAATCAACTCTGCGTAAGCAGAGTTTGGTATCCCCCCCCCCCCCCCCCCGTATAGTGGGTACCACACAAAAAAAAAGTCTGTCGTCGTCGTTGTCAGTCTGTATCGAAACTCCTAGACCGTTGGACGGATTTTCACCAAATTTCACACGAACATTTGTTGCGTGAATGCGAACGTCAGTCTTTTTTTTTTTTTTTTTTTAATTTATGCAATAGTAATGATTTTAGGTCCAAAATATGGTTTTACCCCCCCCCCCCCTCCCGAAACCCCCCCCCCCCCCCCCCCCCTCCATCATCACTACTACTGTCACCATCGTCACTACCATCATCATTACTACTGTCACCATTATTATTACTACTATCACCCTCACCACTATTATCACCATCATCACTACTACTATCACCATTATCAATATATATCACCATCATCACTACTTCTATTACCATCATCACTACTGTTATCATCACTACTATCACCATCATCACTACTATTATCACCATCACCACTACTGTCAACATCACCACTACTATCAACATCATCACCACTACTATCAACATCATCACCACTACTATCACCATAATCAGTACCACAATCACCACCACCATCATTACTAATCCTGTCATCTTTATCACTACTATCACCATATCACTACTATTATCACCAATATCACCACTACTGTCATCATCACTACTAATATCATCATTAACACAATCACCACCACCATCATTATTACTATCACCATCATCCCTACTACTACCACCATCATCACTGCTATCACAAACACTTTCACAATCACCATCACTACCATAATAACCAACATCATCACTACAGATCATCGGCAACATTATAACTGCTACTATCACCACCACTATCACTACTACATTCAGACACACCATCGTCATCACTACAGATCATCACCACGATGACAAACATTACCACAATCACCAACATCATCTTTACTACTACCATAATCACTATTAAATCACTTCTGTGATGTATGGCACACACACAGAATGTCATCATCATCACTACTACCACAAAATAATGTGTGTACACACACATCCGGTGATCACAATACTACGCCATCACTACTAACTCCACAATCACCATCATCATCATTACTGTAGGGACACACAAAGACAGACAAACAAACAGGCAGGGTAATAACAATATTCCACGGAGGGCTCCATGACTATGTCAAATCGACTGTTGTGCTTGCTTAACTATAAACACATACAAGGTACTGCACACGTTGTTAAAGGTAATTAAGTCAAGCTGGACAGCAAAGGAGATCAAGGACTCGGGCCATCGTGATTTTACCCGGTAAGTAATAGTTTACATTTAGGCACAGATAGTTAGATTGTTTAACCGTTTGCTACAGTAACTTATTAGGTCAAATATAGTAAGATGCTGAGTAGAATGTTAGGTTAGGATAAAGGCAGTTAACGTTAATACAATTCTAGAGTAGCTATAAAAAACGAGTAAGATAGGTAATAACTTCGAATATATTTCCAGAGTAGCAGTTAAAAGGACCGTCCTGGAGCAGAAAGATGATCCAGCTGACCACAGGTAAGTATTTTTATTGTTACAACATGACAGACTAACACAAACATATTACACACACAACACACCCAAATGCTAGCTGTTCGGGGCGGGGCGGTGAAAAAACTGGTGCCCTCTCAGCGGAGTCCTGAAGGCTCCCGTTGTAAACTAAATGTAGTACCTAGAGGCGTCAATCGACATTGAGATATGTCCGAACTACAAGCCTTAACCTATCGGTGTCACTCCAATGGACTTCTGAATCACCTTCGGAGTCTTTTAATTAAGACAATCCACCCTTCTATCTGGTCGGGTCGGATTAGGGTGTGGGCGGTGAGACTGACAGCCCGCTCGGCGGAGTCCTGAAGGCTCCAGTCATAAACTAAGTGTAGTGCCTAAGGGCGTCAATCGGCTTAGTCCGAACTACAAGTCCACACCTGAGGGTCATTCGCCGAGGTCCTGATACTCCCGAGACTTTTAATTAAGACAATCCACCCTTCCAACCGCCACCCTTACAACTGGTCGGATTGGATTTGGTTAAGGCGGTAAGGAGACTATGGTGTCCGCTCGGCAGAGTCCTGAAGGCTCCGGTCTCTCAACTTAATGTAGTGCCTGGGTGTTAATCGGCATAGTCCGAGCTACAAGTCCCTACCTTTAGGGTGTCACTCGTTAGAGTGTATTCAATCACCACAGTTTATTTGTATAAGCTGTTGAACCCGACCAGCAAACCACACTACCATCCACACTAAACACAGGTGGACTAGGCCTGCCAAACCCTGGGAGGTGACCTTACATCTCTGCAGGTTAGGGTGGGGACACCACTTGAAAAAAGCGAGCCTTTGACGCTACCTCCTGGGTGGCATGGAAAAGCGTCATCAAAACACATACACACACACAATGATATTTTTTAACCCATATTTTTTGGTTTTCCCCTAGCGGGGGAAGGACGACGTCCTTTTAACTTTATCAACTCTGCGGTAAGCAGAGTTTGGTATCGCCCCCCCCCCCCCCCGTGTAGTAGGTACCACACGAAAAAAATATCTGTCGTCGTCGTCGTCGAGAGAGAGAGAGAGAGAGAGGTGGGGTAGTTATTATGTGTGTATGTGTGAGAGAGAGAGAGAGAGGTAGGTGGATGACAGGAAGAAGTAAAGATAATATTAACTAGATGGGAACTTGTAAGAGCAGATAACAACTGAGAGAGTCACAAGGAGTTACAAGGAATAGTTAGTATCTCAAATGTCTTCCGGTCCATTCCTGGGAGATACTCTAAGTGGATAAAGATAATGTGTATATTGCACTACACTCATTGCAGAATATCTAGAATACTTAGTCTCTTCTTAAACTGCTCTACTGATTAACAATTTACAACTTCCGAGGTAAATTTGTTCCAGGTAGATCAAGTCTTGCATGTGGAAATATTCGCTGTATGTAGGCGAGAAATCAAGACCTCTAACCTCTGTAACTCAAAAACCACTAGAGTAATCGAGCTAATATGTCTAACATTTGGGAAGAGTCAGTCAAGGAATAGATGTGGAAATTTACAGCCAATTTGCTCTAACCCTTTTTGAGCTACATAGGATATAGGTCATGATTTTTCGCCTACTTACAGCGAATAGACTATAGTGTTGAAAGTCTTCCATTCTAATTTGCAGCCATGGCAGCGTGTCGTATTCATATTGAGGCTAAGCAGTTTACTATAATCCACATTGTCAACCCATTAAGGAGGGTCACCGGCTTTTTTGTTTATCTTTCTCTCCTTTTCTCTCTTTCCCTGGCTTGTATCCATTCGGCCCCATTCAGCCAACTGTTTTAAGACGTTTATCCCCATTCAGGTATTCATTTCTTCCTGGCGAGCGACAGCGAGCCAGCATTGTATGGAGAAATCCGGCTTCGCCGGAGAAATTTTTCTATCGAAAAATGTACAAATTTAGCTTGCTGTCAAAACAAAAATATATATATGCTGGCTCGCTACCGCTTGCCAGGAAAATATTGACACCTGGATGTGGGTAAACGTCTTAAAACAGTAGGCTGAATGGGGCCGAATGGATACCAGCCAAAGAGAGAAAGCGATAAAGAGAAAAAAAGCGAGGTGGGCTCCCTTAAGTATTTTAAAGACTTCAATGACCTGAATGCGTAATCTATGAGTTTCCAACAGTGAGAGAGCGAGAGAGAGAGAGAGAGAGAGAAGGGAGAGGGAGAGAGTGTGTGTGTGAGTGAGAGATAGATAGAGAGAGAGAGTGAGTGAGTGAGTGAGTGAGAGAGAGAGAGAGAGAGAGAGAGAGAGAAAGAAAGGGCGAGGGAGAGTGTGTGTGTGAGTGAGAGATATATATAGAGAGGGAGAGGGAGAGTGTGTGTGTGAGAGAGAGTGAGAAAAAAAAACTTGGGGGTAGGGTGGGTAGTAAGACAGACAGATGGACGGACAGATTGACAGACCTAGATTTGACGTGGAAAAATATGATGGAAGAAATCTAACTCTGAGCGAGAAATGCGGGAAAAGTGACTAGAATTTTATACCATGTAATTAAAACCATATTTTCACAGTAATTTTAGTTTGAGCAATTAAGGGGAGGTTTTTAGTTTGTTTCCTACTCCTCCAGCAATATTAAAATTTCACCCCCTTGACCCCCTTTCAAGATAAATTTGTACATTTTTCGGTAGAAAAATGTCCCGGCCGAAGGCCGATTACTCTTAAATTACAGGCTCGCTATCGCTCGCCAGGATAAAATCGACACCTAAATGGCACGAAAGGTCTTAAAATTGACAGAATGGGGCGGAAATTCTTAAAAATCACCAAACTAATGGGGCAAACGTCTTAAAATCTCAAAAGCAATGGGGCTAGACATGAGGGAGAAAGGGGTCAAGAAAAAAGTCCCTCAAGTGGAAATCTCCCCTTAAAGGGCGAGTTATTTATTTTTTTAACATAACATTTGCTGGAGTTCGCTCGAAAGTGGGGTAGGAATTTCCACCTAAAATGTTCAAGTCCGATTTTACTCAGTTTACACCTCCAGCAATTAATAGGCTTCGAATTTACCGCTGTTTACTACCCTAGATCCGTCTTAAGGGGAGACTTGACCGTTTGTTTGGTCCGTTAATTATTATATTCATATATTTTTGTAGTTTCCTCCCTAGACCTCCATCAAGCTTAGAAAAACACCCCCTAGACCCCCCTTCAAGATAAATTTGTACATTTTTCGGTAGAAAATTTTCCCGGCCAAAGGCCGGTTCCTCTTAAAACTGCAGGCTCGCTATCGCTCGCC